>PVHP010028333.1:0-23232 GCA_004024765.1 Zapus hudsonius | reverse complement strand
GGGCGGAAAGATTGTGAGAGCCGTGGTGGGGGAGACTGTCCGGAGGCATGGCACCCATCAGTAACAACACACTTGGGCCAGGAAGACCGGGATGAGTACTAAGATATACAGGATCCCTTGCCACAAGGACTAATACAGACAGCCCACGAAGGAGGATATACAACTGATCAGGGATGGGGAGGGGGGGAAGTGGGGAATTTGGGATAACAATGCATGGTTTGCCCACTAAATAAGGTAACTCATTATGGACAATAAATATATGCTTTTAAAAAAAAAGCATTTTCCCCCTAGGACTCAGGTAAAAATGAGACAATTCTTTTGATTAGGCATAAAAAAATCATGGCTGAACTGTGTTCCAATGTACTGAGTAACATGTAAGTTGAAAGTGCATGGAATGAATTGAACATTGAACTGAGAAAAATATGCAAAGTACAGAATTAGTTCCCTTCCCAGTGTTTATAGTAAAACTCAAATTTGAGCAATGACACCCACTTCATTCTCTGCTCCTCTGTTTTGGCTGCGTGTCCCTTCCTTCAACACTATCAGACAATTAACACCAAGCAAATATCACCGCATGTTTTTGATGAAAATTCTCGTGGAAAGGGCTGTTTGTACAAACAGAAGCTTAACTCAGAAGACCAACTCACTTTGCTTTAAAAGAAAAGAAATTTAGGATGATTTAAGAAATTTTATGATTAAAGTGTTTCCATTCTAAGTACCTGATTGCTAATTCCCTGTAGAATAAGAGGTGTTTCACCTCTGACTGGAATAAAAAAACAAAACAAAAAAAAAAATGGTTTCCAACACAGCTTGAGCTCTGGAACTTGCTGTCATAGCTTTTTCTCCATCACTCAGGTAGGTCAGCTTCATGAGAGAACAGATCAGTGCCCAGCCAAACCTCAGTGAGCCCTCCCTGCTCTCCTTATCTCCCTGGCTCCTGTTCCTTGGCTTCCCTGTACCTTGATCTTCGTCTCCTTCATCTGGTGAGTGTTCAGTGACCAGGATAATTTTCCATTTTGACTTAGGAAATGTCCTGGACACTAAGCTGAGCAGAATCACTCACTTGACTTTGATATTTTTCCTCCTCTCTGCTGTCATACAAATATACTTCCCATTGTTCAGTGCCCAAAGGTATTGATTATATGTTTTGCAAGTGTGAATCTTGTTTTGATTACTATGAAAAATGAATGCTCAACTTAGTTGTACTTTTTTTTAGTTGTACTTTTAACCATTTTCCCAAGTGAAGAGACTGAAATCTACTTCAAAGTCACTTCCTTTTCAAAGTCTCTTATCTTTTGGAATGATTGTCAACATATTGCATCTAAAAGATCCAAATTGATCTTATATTACTGCTTGCTTTTGAGAACTATAAGACATGTATGTCTTCATCATAGGACAATGGACAAAGAGACACAGGTACGAAATTTCTAAAAAGCAATGATTGGTATTCTAGAGGGTTGAAGCAACTTTACAAAAGCAGAAAGCTGATTGAATATCTAGGAATTCAGAACAAATGGAGAATTCCAAGTGAAAGAACTTAAGCAGTAATTTAGGAAGAGTTTATGAAGATTAATAGGTATAGTTAACCTAGTCTCTGAAATGTGATCAAAACATTTGCTTTAAACATTTAGAAAAGTCAATAGCTAATAATTTTCAACATATCCTACGTAAGATATATCAAGACAGTATGTAACTCAGCAAAAGACACATGAATAAATAAAACAACTTTGCATATCATTATGATGTTCTTGACCCTAGGGAGCAATATTGTCTGCTAGTACAAATTGGAAACTAGTGTTTCTATAAATAATTAAATGGTTTCTCTTTCCTAAGGCAGGACTAACAACTTATGTAATAACCTCACAGGTATTTCATATTTAACAAGGACATGGGAAAGTAAACTGCATTTTAGAAGGAAATCCAATTCATACTGGAATGTGGATTCTACTAAAGCCCTACAACTTGTTGCACAAGGCACACAGGTCCTTACTATGGTGACTGATAGGACTCATAAAAACACATTTGTGATTTTTCTTCCCATCATGAATTCTATCTCCAGATGTTCACTTATTGCAAGTTAATTATTAGAAGAAAAGATTCAATTCTGTTAGAAGCTGATTTCAGTTTGAGGAAAACAGAGTAGATTGGAAAGGTATTCTTCACAACAGAACACATTTAGGTTTATAAATTTGTGTTTCCTACCAAATTGCACCATTAAATTTAGTAAGAAAAAACTGAAATATGGTGCTTAACACTTTTCATGCAAAAATCTATGAGCACATAATTATTAAGGTGCCTATTCCATTCCAGGCAATGATACACAGTGAAAGATCTCAGGGGGAGAAGGGAGTTAGTTTTGAATTGTAGGGTGGGGGAATTTTATGAAGTTGCATCAACCCGAGGGTCATCTAAATCACTCTTTATTTTTTGTATTTCTTTTTTTTATTTATTTTTTTATATTTTTTGTATTTCTAATGATTCTACAGTGTGTACTTGTTAGATGTATACATTTATGTCTGGATAAAGTTGATTTATTTTATTTTCTACACACAAACCAGAATACTTCTTTAACCAAGCACAAATACATTGATTATTTTCTTAGAAATTTCACTCATTATTCCTCACTCTCTGAGTTAGAATGTTCCTGGTGAGATGCCAATAAACTGAATATCACAGGTATCATCTCTACCACTCAGAACTGCTCATAGTTTTTGTGAAATATTTCATTCCCTTTAATATTTCTCTAAGACTCAGTTTTTCCATAGGAACCAAAAATAAATATTTGATAAGAAAATTGGAAGTTTCCGGTTCAAGATGGCTGACTAGTAGCTACACCCTGTCCCCGGGAACAAGTGTTAGGGTTTCCAGCCATAATCCAGGCCCTGGACACAAGCTAAAACCTCGCTCTAAACTCCAGACAATTCCCAGAAACTGATATGTCTGACAGAAAGCCACCACCCTTGATCAGGTTGATCAGCACTCACCTGAGGCTGTGAGTACTAAAGCCCAGAAGGCAGGACCCTCTCCTTCTGTCAGAGTTGGCTGAGCTCCACCTCCCCCCACCCACTCAGCATCCTTAAGCATCAGGGAAATGCAAATAAAAACCACAATGAGATACCACCTTACTCCAGTCAGAATGCCAATCATAAAGAAAAACAACAACAATAATTATGGTGAGGATGTGGGAAAACAAACCCTCATGCCATCATTTTCCCTGCCAGAATGGAGTCTCCCCTTGAGTCCATAAGCCAAATAAACCCATTCCTCCACAAGCCACTTTTGTTTGGGTTGCTTCTGTGCAGCAACTAGGAAATTGACTACAGCAGCATCTACCTGCAAGATGTCACATCTCAGGATAGATACATTAGTGTAACTATGTTTATAGCAGCTCATTTCATTATAGCCAAGAAGTGGAATCAACCAAAATGCCCTTCATTGGAGGAACTGATAACAAAAATTTCATATATATACAGGATGGAATTATATTCAGCTGAAAGGAAAAATGACATATCGAAATTTAGAGAAAAATGGTCTGACTTGGAGCAGACTCTACTAAGCAATCTCTCAAAAGAACAGAAAGCCAAACACCACATATTCTCCCTCATATGCGGTCCTTAACCAGGCTAACCATAAACTCTACACAGACCAGTAGAACCAAGTGAGAGGTTATGAATGAGGGGTAAGGGATGGGGGGAGAATGACTTAAGCATGAGGCTAGACCAAAATGGGTTCAAAATCATAAAATCCTCACGAGCATTCTGTAACCTATTGAGCCAGTAGTGGGTCTTGTCTGGCAAAAGGGGCCATGAATAGAAGGGGAGAGAGTCTAAGCCTATGGAAAATTGATCAGTCTGGCAACTCCTGGTCCCAGTCATCGGCTCCTTCCCTCACTGAGCTGTTGACCAAAGTGACCCATGAGGTTCCATAAACAAGACAGAATTCTGTCAAAGCTTTTGAATGCCCACCCTAGGCCTGAGGCAAAACCCTGTTGCTGAAGAAACCACAGAAAACAATCGATCATCATCAAGAGACCCATTGAGGTTCAGAATGGTAACCAGCCCCCAGATGGTAGTTAGTGCAGTCCAGGAAGGCACTGCATAAGTTGCCAGGGGAAGTTGGCCAACAATAGCTGGAGCAAACAGAGACCACTGGCATAAAACACATGCCTACTGATGGAAGAGTTCCATCAGTAGGCTGACCACACTTCCTGCTGGGAGAGAACAGTGAACCAAGAAAGGAGCCCTTGTGCAATGGAGGAACCAAAGCCTGGGGGAGACAATCAACAGCTTTTAAATTTGGCCAAATATTCCACTTAGTGAAGGGTAGCCCTTAACAGGAACTTGGGACTTAGGCCGGTATGCACTGGGATCCAGACTCTTAGGCCCCCAAGGAGAGATGCACTAAGCGAGTGATAGATGGAGAGGCTACTAAAAATAGAATCTAGCTAATTCAGAAATGTGTATCCCAGTTGACCTATACTGACCTCACTCTATGATGGAGATTCTGTTTGTATCTTTCAGAATGCAAGGAGAGAGCTGTGGCCCATCCAACCCTCTCAATGAACCGCAGGCTGATAGCTGACATCCTGGCAAGAGATGAGCCACCCCAGACATACCATGGAGGATACCTATGGAACTCTGCAGAGAATGATGGGATGAACAAGTGACCCATAGCCACAGACATTCAGTCAACACAGGATAAGCCAGTGAGACAGATAGCAATGATTTTCAACACAATCTAAAGCGTAAGTAGAGAGACCCCTAATGTCTCAACAATAAAAAAGCCTTAAGACTCACCCACCATGACTCACAGAACTGAGCAGAAAGATTGTGAGAGCCATGGTGAGGGAGAATATCCAGAGACATGGCCTCCCTCAGTAACAACATACAAGGGCCTGCGGAACCGGGCTGACTCCTAGGCTATCCATGGTCCCCAGCCCCAAGGACTTATCCAGACTGCCCACAGAGGAGGATATCCAGCTGATTGGGGATGGGGAAGAGGGCCATTGGGGAACTGGAGATAACAACTCATCATTTGCCCATTAAATAATGTAACTCATTATCGACAATTAAATACATGAAAATTGGCATTGAAATGGCATGACAAGATTATTCCAGAACATCTTCTAATTTAGCAAAATTCACAGAAACCAATTTTTTATAAATAATGAAATATTTGAATAATCTTTATTATACAGTAAGCATGACTCCAACTCAAAGCAGAGAGCATGCTAAAGATGTGCTCACAACAGAAGAGGCCTGCTTAGTGGCTGAATTATAACTCCTTAATAATTTTCAATGTGCAAGTCGATGTGACAGGTTGGAAGATCACTTAATTAGACACAACTGAACTATTCTCTCCCTGAATCACATAAAGTATAACCTTTCAGTTTACAGATTTCAATTGGCCTTTTCAGTGCAGAGGCTTGTATAATGTCGTCTTAGTAGGTTCTTAGACAGGGGCTCTCCTAAGAATGAGAACCAGTCACACATGCTTCATGATTCATGAGGAGAGTCTGGTTAGAAGGCACAGATAATGTAAGCCTGGCACCAAAATCCAAATCATCAAAAACTTTCCCCTTATAACATATGCACATTATAGTATAGGTTATAAAGTATAAAATTATGTTTATAAATTATAAAATTATATTATATAAATTTATAAAATATAATAAGCAGCTCTCTTGAAATTAATCATAATTGTGTTCTACTCCTGAAAAACAAGCCACTAATTGTTAAGTGCTGGGCAAAGGATGCATTCTCTAAAGTAGGATACTTTATTTACAGTTCTAATTGTAGGTGATTTTTCTTTATTTGTTTGTTTTAAACAAAGATGCTTGAGGATATGGAGAATTGAGATGCAACACTTTTGGTATACTGCCTTTTTAATTTGCAATAAGATTGCTGGTACTTTTCACCTAATGTTCATAAATGTTTGTCATGTTGGTATTTCACACCAATTTTTGAACAGGCCCAGTAGAAATACCCACATATTCATAGCATCATTTTATGGAAAATGAATCAATATTCAAAAACTATTCTAAAGCAGTCTACTTTAGGTTAAACGTAAATACGGTAAAAATGAAAAACAGGTTTGAAATTTTAATTTGTAAATTCATCCTTAAAACATTATAAAATATATGTATATTATATATTATATATATATATATTTTCAATTCATTATTAACTTACTATATGAGTCCCCCACCCTTTTACTCACCCCCACCCACTCACCACCCCTCCCCCCTGAATTCATTCCATTCTCTTTTACAAACTCTCTGTTCATTGACAAATTTTCTTAATGTTCTGGTTTAAGATGGTTAGGAACCACATATGAGGGAAAATATGCAGCTCTTGAATTTCTGCTCTTGTGTGTGAATCCTCAATTTTATTTTGTCATTTTATATACTTAGTAGTGGACAAGTTATTGTGCAAGCTCTCTTTCTTTTCATAAAAAATTAATTTTCATTAAAAATTGGAATTCTTGTTTATTTTTATTAATTTATGAATTCATCTTCAGTTCAGATAAAATCTTTCCTTTCATTGTGAAAATCATGATAAACACATTTCTAAATCCATGTAGAATAGATTTATGGCAAAACCTTCATGGGGTGCTAGGCAAATAATAGGCATTTTGAATGTCCTATGGAGAAAACTTGTTCAGATGACTTGATGATTTCTAGATATGTGTTTACACATAAAATTTCTTTCAATGAAACAGTAATAAATAAAATATATTTTTAATAAACAGGTTCTGCTTAATAAGAAAATTTTATAGATACTGTACTTAATTAAGTATATTTAGACATGGTAGATATACATGCATTATATTGTAGGGAAGCAGTCAAATAATACATGTGATGATATGGAATAAGTGGTCCTAATTGTTCAGTTTGCCTATTCAGATTGATAGAATTACTTTAGAATAAGAAATCAAAATAGAAGAGGGTGGTATATGGTGAGTTTTCCATATCTCCAAATAACTTGGGCTGAAGTTCAAATAGGTAGACTGGAGTGATTTCTATCCCATTCTAATGAGATTAAACATGAGCTAATCTTGTCTAATCGTTGTTAAAAACTGAGATCTTAAAATATATAGTTTGATTATTTGAAACTCAAAACACTTATTCCTGCCAGAACTTTTTTTGTTGTTTTGTTTTGATTTGATTGTGTTTGGCAAAAGTATATTTTGAAGAAAATTTAATTTTCTAATTCCTCATTTCTTTATGTTGAAATCCTAAAGACGCTATTCTGTAAAATGTTTGAATTTCAACAATCCTGTTACAGATTCTATAAATAACTTTTACAGTATATTACCTACTTTTCTAAGAGTATTGTGTTTTTGTCAACTTCAAGTGACCTTCAGCATAAAATTTTCCTGGTTACTTGGAAGACCCAACTAAAAGTAAAATTTAATAGCTTTGTAAAGTTGTTAAAATCTTCTCTCCAGCCCTCAAAATATCATTGCTGATGAGATTTTTCAGCTGAACAATCCAATATAATAAAATTATTACTAACATTTTTCATAATTGCTCAATGGAATCAATGCACAGGTTTTTAACGTTAATAAAATGCGGAAAGTCAGTAAACTCTCCCTGGAAGACATCACCATGGGCCGGGAAGCACATTTATTTTGGTTACATGGGGTATTTCTACACTTAACATCCCACATTTAAACAGATACTCTTGGCAGGTGTTAGAGTACTTACTTGCTTAGCACATATGAGGACCTGATGTAGTTCACAAGTGTGTTAATGTGCTTTGATAGCCAGGTTGCTTGCATTCTTAAAATATTGAAATTATAACAAGATTAGAAGTTTTGGGATAAGAGGATAAACCAGAGCAAAAATGTAAACAAATGTTAATATATGAAAGTGTTCAAAGTTTCCACCTGACCCCTGGCCCAGATTTATTGACCAAACATACTTAATAAAAGTATATTAATTAATAAATAAAACGTTCATACATCAGGGCATGGTGACATACACTTTAAATCCCAGCACTGGGAGAAGCAGAGCTATGAGGATTGCTGTGAGCTTGAGGCTTCTTTGAGACTACAGAGTGAGTTCCAGCTCAGCCTGTATTAGAGGAAGACCTTGCCTGGAAAAATCAGAAAAAAATAAAAGTTCATATACAAATACAAAATGGCCAAGTCATACAAATATCTTTGCTCATTTTCTAAAACTGAGAATTCCAGTTTCATACTTGGAAAAGTTATTCAATCTTTAAATTGTTTCTTCATATGTATCAGCATTATTCCTATTACAAACTAGTTTTATAATACAATCAGTAGAATTAAGCATGGGATATATTAATAACACTAGATATATCACCATAAATAAAGATCATTGCATTGAAAATATCCTTTTATTAAGTTTTACAAACACACATATAAGTATATTTTTATAGAAAATAGAAGCTTCAACTGTAAAATGAAGAAATCTGTCTAGACTTCCTGAGGTTTCACTTTTCTACTGAGTACACTAAGTCTGCTTTGGTGACAGGGCAGAAACTTTAAAAATAGAATTTTGTCCTTCAATTACTCTCTCCAATTGAATGGTTATAATCTTCACTTGGCATGCTTTGTTTTTACATCTGGATTTATTTATGAGATAAAACTTCTCAAAGCTATTAATTTTTACATTTGATTAAAATTGATTTGTCTTGAAAGATTTCTTTTTGTTAATTTTATTATCCATAATTAGATACACTTATAAGGGGATAATGTGTTGATGTCTCCACTTCCCCTATTTCCCTCTTCCCTGTCCCCAGTCAGTTGAATTTCCTCCTTTGTGGGCAGTCTGTATCAGTCCATGGGGTAGGAGGTTGTGAATAGCCTAGGAGTTCTTTTACTTTAAGATCAGATAATCTGGCCTTGATCTTTAACCAAGGCAGCTATTCCCTGAAATGCCCCATGGTTAGGTTTGGGTCTATGTTCTTTGAGACTTCCATGAATCTCAGTGATCTGCTAGTTAAACACAATGGAACCTGGAGGAAGAAAGGTCACATGTGCCCCACAATTCAATGGTCCACTTTAGTTTGCTCTCAAAAATAGAGTAAATCAATTGCTTGTTTCACATTTTTTCAAATATACTTTTAAATTGTTCAATGTTTTATTGACAATCTCTTAAATGTAGGCCTGTGTATACACAGAAGGAAATTTTTTAGTCTGTTTAACTCCACTGAACAATGTTGTTTCCAATAGATTACCTAAGGATCTAGCAGGAAACTTTCAGTTAGAAGAAGAGAAAAAATTTTACATTGTGTTTTTTTTTTTAAATTTGATCATACACTTTATCAACTATAGTATCATGGTTCTAAATTTTAGAAAGAAAACATTTGTACTTCTTAAATTTTAAGTGAATTTCATATTTCTAAATAAATAAAAGCTACAAAAATACATAAGATGTCCATACCTCATAAACTTATAGCTCAACATCTTAAGAAATAATTGTGAATCCTTTGAGTCATTATATAGTGAAGCATCCATTCTGCAACTCCTAGAGTTATACCACTACTGAAAAATACCCATGACATTTTCCAAGGCTGACTCACTGATAAAGACAGATGCAATGATAATGTATAAATCCTTCTAGATGCCTGTCACATGTGATGATGTATTGACAGAGGAGGCAGTGCTTTAAACACAAACACACTGACTCACAAACACACGCACACGCACACGCACACACACACACACACACACACACACACACACACACGTGCACCAGCATCCTCCTGCATGAAAACTAGGTTTGTAACAATAAAATCAATGACATTAAGCATGGAACATATTAATATCACTGACAGTTATATCAGAATAAATTAACTTTATGTCCTTGAAAGTAGCTTCTAGTAAACTTGATGAGCATTAATATTACAATATATTTCCAGTGATGACATAATCTATTCAAGGGTTTTAGCATGGGAGGAAGATAGAGAAAGAGAGGCTGACTAAAATGACTGTGACCTCAAACATGTTCATGATAACACAGTAGATGGATTTTAGGTCTGTAATAGAAGCTGGTAATGAATTGCCTCTAGATTTTGTCAACCTACGAATAATGTTAAATACAGGTAGGACAGCCACCAATCCAGGTAGAGCAGAAATGAGGCACAGAGATATTGACAAATATGGACAAATGAATAAAACAGAATAACAAGGTTTGGGATGCAGATCATTTGGTGGCATGCTTGCATAGCATACTTTAATCAGATGCATCCATCCCAGAACTACATAACCAGAGTGTGGAGGTGTATCCTTTTCATCCCAGTACTAGGGTGGTGGAGGCATAAAGATCAGAAGATCTAGAGGGCTAACCTTTACTCCACAGAACCTTGTTATTCAGAAGCAAACTTTTTGTTGGTGCAAAGAAATAAGGTCCCACAACAATAAAAACAGTAGCAATAATAGTCATACCTTTAATGGTATTAACATTCAGTATTATTTAATAAAACATAGCATTCTGTGTGCCTTACATAAAATAACTCATTTGATAAGCTTTGCAACTGTGTTACAAATGGTATTACTATTTAGTTTCCCTTGAGAGAGGATGATGTACAAGAGGAACGACCATGTACTAGGGTTTGTAATATGATAGGTTCCTTTAAGCCTTTAAAACTCTCTTTATTTTTCCCCTGGCCTATCATACAGGGCCCAGATGAAACCTTTGAGAAAGTGACTTGATAAACAAGAGACCTATCACCACAGAAAGTCAGATAACTCAGGAAAGGTCAGTGGAGAGAGACATCAACCATACCCAACACAACCAGATGTCCAGAGACATTTAAGATCTCAACAATAAAGCAGACTTAAATCTCACCCACCATGACACAGGGAAGTGAGCAGAAGAGAGAGAGCTGTGGTGAGGGAGACTATCCAGAGGCATGGCACCCTACAGCAACAACACACTTGAGCCAGGAGGTCCGGGCTGAGTACTAGGCTATCCAGTGCCCCCTGCCACAAGGACTGATCCAGATGGTACACTGAGGAGGATATCCAGCTGATTGGGGATGGGGAGGGGGGGCATTGGGGAATTGGGGATAACAACTCATTGTTTGCCCACTGAATAATGTAACACGTTATGGACAATAAATATATATATATATATTTAAGATTAAAAAAAAAGAAAGAATGTAAGAGCCATGGTGGAGGAGAATATCCAGAGACATTGCCCCTTAAGTAACAACACACTAAGAGAGGGGGGATCTGACTATCTCTTGTGATATTCATACTCCCCACCCTACAAACAGATCCAGTATGCCCACCGAGGTGGTTCCCGAGTGAGCTGAGGACAAAGAGGAGGGAAAAAGTGGTATCATTATAAGATTTGCTCATACAGTGTATCTAATTATTAAAAATAAAATATTTTTTTAAATCTCCATATTTCTTGCAATGCACACAGCATCCCTAATAGGCAGGTCATACATTTTCCATTTGGTGAGTGCAGAAACCTTGGCTCACATCAGTAATAGGACCAGTAGCCAAGGGTAGTTAATAAAGATGTTATATGTGAAAGTTCTGCAAGAGGTTCAGGTATTTGAATATTTCATTTTCAACTTGTGGAGCTGTGAGGTTGTGGAACTTTTGGGATATGAACCATACTTGGCAGAGGTATGTGATAGGGACAGGCCTCTGAGGATTGTACCCACCTGCTCTGCTTCTGTCCAGCTCTGTACTTCCTACTTGGCAGCCACAATGCGATCAGACACCTCACACTTCTACTTACACCCTCTGCAGGCTGAACTGCCTTTGTCCCCAGACCTTCTCCACCATGGTATCCTGAAACACCCTGAAACCATGATCCAGAAAAAATACTTCCTCTCCTTTGTTGTTTCAGTCAAGTATTTAGACAGTCTAGGGAAAATAAAATAACACATAAAGTGTTTCTAAAGATCTATTAGTCACAATAGATTTTTAATTTTACTAACAATTTATATATATTACAGAATTTATATGTATAATGTATTTCGATCATAATCACTTCCCAGATTCTCTTTTTCCCTGTACAATAAACCCCTTATTCCCTCAATCTAGGTCTTCTTTACTTTCATGTTGTGTGTGTGAGAGAGAGACAAATAGACAGAGAGAGAGAGAGAGAGAGAGAGAGAGAGAGAGAGAGAGAGAGAGAGAGAGAGAGAGAGAGAGAGACTGAGTTTAATTAGGGTTACCTACTTGACCATGGGTAGGGAGGTTATTTGCCAGAGCACATGCAATTTAACAGTAGCTACAGCAATGAAGAAAGGGATGGGGCCTCTTTCCTTCATCCATCGTCTCTAAGGGAATGCTGACTGACTCAATAATGTTCAGGTCATGTGCAGGTAAAAACAATAACATTAAGGTCATGGCAATATTGTGTCTGGAAGATAGTGTTCCACTGCCCTCTTACTCAATCTTTAGCTTAATCACAATAATTGGGAGTTTTGAAAGTAATTTTAAGTGTATTTTTTAAAAGCAATGAGTTTAGTGAGTCAATATCTGGCTGGGGAAAAATAATCATTAGAAAGTCTTTTTAACTTATAAATCACAATTCAAAGCCCCACCCAATGTCTCTGAATTCATTTTACTCCCTAAAATAATGTGTGCATATGATCCACCGCTCATGGCTTAGACTACAACTGATATGTTACTATTAGCCACATAAAAGAGCAATCCATGGCCGTTTTTAACCCATAAAAGCAACAATTTTATAATTTAACTCAATGCACAGCTTCTCTAGCAAATTTGTGCTAACAGTTTTACAACTCTATCAAATATTAATTATTGATTGAGTATAGGGAAGATTTTTGGCAGCTAATTTGTAACCGTCCTTCAATTATAGCTGTATTTAGAACCCTTCAGCAGTATTGTGTTTAATGATTTACAGTGTTAATGCTGGACTCTGCCTGTTCATTTACTTTCCTTAAACGAGTGGCTCCAAATTACCAAAATGCCATGGGGCTTTAGAATTTAATAATTTCACCTTTCTCTAACCAGACGATATACTCATTATTTTTATTTCAACTCACATTCAGGTAAGCCCCACATGTGCACAACAATCAGTAGAATTAGCTCAACTCTGGTCTGAGACCACATCTGTTTATGAAGGGCTTAAACATTGCTGCTTTTTTGGAGCTTAGGGTAGTTCTGGAATAAAACACAAATCAAAGATGTGTTTTCCATAGACAAGTTCCTGAACAGTTTTATCAAATCTTGTTTACTACATATCTTCTCTTATATGTAGATGCAACCTCCAGTAGATACAAGGTACCTTTATTTTGTTAACCTGGGTTTTATTTCTGAGAATATCACTTAAAGAGTTTAGTAATTTTGATAGTAAAAAGTGGGTATGATGCTGCATTTTATGGTTATCCATCATAATGCTGGCTAAACATTTTCTACTTAAGAATTTATGTGGTCAAGATGGGATTGCACCCCTGGGCCTTCTTGTGACTTTATGGGTAATTGGTACTTAGTCTGTCTAGTGAATATTGTTGCAATTACCCTCTTATTTCTGGGATAAAGAAACTGACCCAAACCAGCTTATAGTATTGAGGGGAAGCTCCATGATGTCAGAGGAATGTCTGTATGAGCAGAGGCTTGATATCACCTCTGCCACAGCAGATGGAAAGAGCTGCAGGTTAGTGACTCAGTCCCTACAAGGGGGAGTCCGATGGAACATTCCTAAGAACACCTCCAACTACACACCTCAGCAAGCAAGGCTTTACTTCTCATATTGCCACCTGCTGAAGACCAAGCCATCAGAACCCATGGGTTTACAGGCAGCATCTGATGCATGCCACCACGGATGCTGAGATAAACCAAATGCATGGTCTCACCATTCACTACTGAACACATATTTAGTTGTGCTACGAGCACCAGAGCTTCTTTGTTTTCTTTCTGTATAGTAATTGGCCACAATCTATGTGTCAATAGCTCCATCCATCATAGACCCAAAAATGACTATGTTCATGGAGAAATGACAGACCTATTATAAACAGTACTGCATTCTGCACCCAAATGTGGAGGATGGTTACTACAGTCTAATACAATGTCACCTAGTATAGCTACTTCAACACACTAATATGCTCAATACAACCATTGGACTCTATTATTGTTCTCTCTTTAATGCAACTTTCTTATCTGTGAGTTTGTAATGAACTTTTAAAATGATGCTCAAAAGGTACATTTTCCCCCTTTTCTCTTCAAATCCACATGTTTTGATATTTCGTAGGCAATAAAACATTTATTGAAACAAAGACATATGAACTTTCAAATTTTTCCTCTCTGAAATCTACTTGCCTCTCATTGGGTGGAAACATCTCTTTCTTGAGAAGACATCTCTATTTTGAAAATAAAGTGTCATCTTTTTCAACTGACAACAGATCTAGGAACTAAGGTGAGCCTTTATTGTGTTTAATTTCAAAAAATGAGTGCCAACCAACCCTATACAAGCACAGATATTAGAAGACCAAGAAAATTTTCATGAAATATGATTGGAAAAGAAAAAAACCTTTTGCTAAGAATTACTGAATTATTTTGGGGTTTCAATTAACATATCTTCTCTGTGAGACATTTAAATTGTTTTATATATTTGTGCGTCAGACACTAAGTCCCTTAGCAAAGAGCAAAGTCCATCCTGGTCGGCCTTTCTGAATATTATTACCATTTTTCTTCCAGAGTCATCTTTGATCTTTGTGAACCATGAGGAAATTCTGACAGATTCTCTTTGAACAATCTTTTGAATCTCTTCATGTTTTTTCAATCAACAAGGTAGACAATGGACGATAGGCATTATCCCACTTTTCACCAAAAAGGCATGTGTATCAGATTTGGAAAATGCATCTGTAATGAGAAGAAGATGGGATGTAGAAGAATAAAGACTTTAGGAGTCACACCAACCCACTTACATGGGCAAAATGTTCTTAAACTGTTTCATGTGTTTAAGTTTCTCGTCTTCTTTAAACCATGACAATAAATTCTTGAGAGAAAGAGAAACCTACTTTCTTAATTTTGTGTTTCTTCATTCTAGGAAAAAAAAAAGAAAACAAATAATGGCCAGATAAAATGCAGTATGCTCAGTTAATATTATACTTTAGAAAGAGTCTAAATCTATTTTATTTTTTGTTCCATGAATTTATTTAAGACATTCTATATTTACCTAAGTGTCATTTATCTACAATTAAAATTTAAAAGAATATTTTATATTGTGTTACTTGCTAATTTAAGCAATCCTTTATTGTAGACACTAAAATATCACTGCTTAGTATTAATAGTACATCTAGTGTTGGAATTCAAGCTAGAGTTGTCTAAGAACATTAGCAGTAATCTTCACTCCACATAGGACCTGAGTTGCCTTGGTGGTTGGAGAAGCTCACCTCATTGGTTTAAAGAAATCTGTGTGATCAGTTTTTGGATCTATCATCTACTAACTGTTCAGTTGTTGATACTTTCTCCCTGTTTCTGTTCGGTAGTTTTCTTATCAGTGAAATGAGAATTAAAATAGCATTCTGAGAATTTATGAGATAGGCACTTAACTTTTTTGACATAAGTAGAAATTATGCAAGTATTTACTTTCATTTTTGTACTCAAAGTCATTTGTCAAAGACAAATTAAATGTGAGGAGCTTTCAGAATTATATGCTGAAAACAATTTAACAATTTCAAAAGGTCAAGGACTGTCTAAGCACAAGTTCCATGAAAGCTGAATAAATCAAGTATCAGTTTTACATAGGCTTAGAACTTTTTGTATTCAAAAGAGACTATTAAATGAGTCAGCCTCATAATCACAATACTCTGCTCTTTTACTGGAGAAGAGTTATCCTTTCTTAACCTTGGGATCCCCAATAATTCTTTCTTATAAAGGACTGAGGAGGAAAACTGACACTGAGTTGATGCCATTTTCTGACTGATGTGCTCTCTGGAGACCTTCAAATTCAGTTACAGCATTTTGCTAGTTGGGCACATATTTAATTTTCTTGGCACTGTATTCAATGATCTGTAGCTGTGAACTTAAAGAGTGAATTTTTTCAAGATACTTCATCATCTGCTTTACATACTACAAATCGAGACTTCTGAAGTAAGTGTTCTTAAAGCTTAATTGCATAACAAAATACAATTTTATAATGTGTATCATCTGCAAAAGTTATCAAATAATTGCATTATATATTTTAAATTAGAAGAAAATGTGTATTATCTCACTACATGTTGGCAAAAGAGAAAATGAAAGATAATATATTTATGTTCATATTTTATAACTTCATTAATAGGAGCTACTACATATTTCAATGCCACATTAAATTACATGAGGGGAACATGATTTACAAATTAATGCATAAATCTTTGTCCAGATGATTCCATACAGATTTCAGAATCCAAAAATATTCTACATGTCAGGGATTATTCCAAATGGATCCAACATGTAAGAGGACACCTTTCCAGTTAGCAAAGGAAGAGCAACATGGCACAGTTATTTTATCTGAGCATAAATTTTACTTGATTCATTTGGGAAGGCTTTCTTCCATAGGTCTAATTATGATACACCATTATTGAACACCAGGAGTATCAGTTACATTTTCTAGTACACAACCTATTGCAGAGTAAAATTAGAATTTAACACAGACTAATTCTAGTGTAAGACATGCTAGTGCTAATAAAATTCCACATTTAGATGTAAACACATTAAAGTCTAAGATATAATATTTGCTCAGTTTTATTTGGGGGGGGGTTGAGACAAGGTCTCATGTAGTACAGGCTGACCTTGAACTCATGTAATTTAGGAAAGAATGATTTCTTGATCATTCTTGGCCCTAATTCCCAAGTGCTCTAATAACCATCAGGTGCCACCATGCCTGGTACATTTAATTTTTTTTCATGAAATGTTAAAGGTAGACAGGCAAGATTTAAAATAAACTATGACTTTCTTACTTCTCCGGAAAGTTTTATCCATCTTTTTAATAGTACTCACAGTTTTGAGAATCTGTTGAAAGAGCAAGACAGCATAAAGAGTATCAGAGGAGGAAAAATGGCTGGAAATACCATGTTCACCAATTCTGAAACACTTCGTTTTTTCTTTTCTTTTCCTTTCCTTTCCTTTCCTTTTCTTTTCTCTTCTTTTCTTTTCTTTTCTTGGTGAGGGAAGGTGCAAGCAGGTTTATCTCTCTCCACAGCCTACGTTATGATCCACCATGTACTCCTGTCTCCACTAGCTATGTATGCTCCACCTCATTAGTAAAGGGAAGACTCTAACAAGGTAACAAGGAACCCTCTCAATTTGTCTGTGGTTACAATTTTGTCAATAATATGTGTAACCTTGCTTTTTACCTTCTCTCTAAATTCCCCCTTCCTCCTCCAATGTCTAAGATGGCTAAGATTAAGTTCTTATGCATCATTTTTAAAAAAAAAATGTGAACATGGCATTTCTTTAATGGTTGCCCTGGAATTTTCTGATACAAGTACAAATTTAAGAGTCAAAACAATTGAGCTTTTTTTTTTTCTTTTTGTGTTGCTGCTGAGGAGTGCAATGGCTCTGAGTATTCTCCTGCACCATGAGTCTTAAATTCTTTCTTCCCCCTCTTCAGCTCAGTTCCTTGAGTCATCATGGGTGAATTTCACATCTGCTTCACTGTTGAGGTCTTAAGAGTCTCTGGATTTCTGCTTTGGATTGTGTTGGGTATTGTCGGAGTCTGTCTCCATTATCCTTTCACAGGTTATCTGACTTGCTGTGGAGGTAGCTCTCTTGTTCATCTCACACTTCGTTAAAGGTTTCCTCTGGACTCCCTATCATAATTTAGAGGTGGTTCAATCCTGCTTGAGTGTCAGACATCATCTCAGGTCCTGTTGATGGAACTGGGTTGTCCACAGTTCTTGGAGAGTTTCATCAGTATAGGTTAAATGAGGCAAACATTGTTAATTTGGTGAGATTCTACTTGGAGCCAAAAATTAAATTAAAAAAAATCATCAGCTCTCTCACATAGTGGGACACTGAACTCAACAGACAGTTCTTAAAGGAGGAAACACAAATGGCCAATTTGCGTTTAAGAGAATGTTGATTATCCATAATCATCAGGGAAATGCAAATGAAAACAACAATGAGATTCTATCTTATTCCTGTCAGAATGGAAATCATTAAAAAAAATTCAACATTAAATTCTGCTGGGGATGCTGGAAAAGGGATCCCTCATTCAATGCTGGTGGGAATGCAAACTTGTACAACCAATATGGAAAGCAGTGTGGAGGTTCCTGAACAAGATGGATATACAGTTACCATAGGGCCCTACTAGGCGTCTAACCCCAAGATTCCTTCAGCACTGAGACATTTGCTCAAACATGTTTATTGTAGCTCTATTCATAATAGCTAAAAATTGGAATCAACCCTAATACCCATCACTGGATGAATGGATATCAAAGTTGTGTTACATATACACTTTGGAATTCTACTCAGCTGAAAGGAAAAATGACGTTATGAAATTTAAAGAAAAGTGGATGGACTTGGAGCAGATCATACTTAGCAAACTCACACAAGAATAGAGAAAACAAACACTGCATATTCTCCCTCATATGCAGTCCCTAACCAGGTTAAGGCTGAACAGCAAGAAAACCGGACAGGTGAATTGAGAGACAGACAAATGGGATGGAAGAAATGGGGGGGTTGAGGAAGGGTAGGGGGAGACTTATACACTAATGTAAACCAATAACCATAAAATCCTTTTATTCATATATCAAATTCTTGGAGGAAGCTATGGGCATCATCTGATAAGAAGGTCCCTGAATATGGTAGGAGGAAGCCTAACCCCAAGGCAAATTACTATGGCCTGTAACTCCCTGTCCCAGTCATTGGTTCCTTCCCACACTGGGGTGTTGATAGAAGAGACCCACAGGGTCCCCAAAACAAGACAGGCTTATGTCAAAGCTTATCTTTGTGTTTTTTTTTTTACACTTCTGAAATCATGATTGTTTTTTATTATCACTTGGAGTCAGACAACAAGGGTGACTCATTTGTCATTGACAGTAAATAAACTTACTCAAAGGCATTATCAATGTCATTCCTTCAATTGAATTATGTATGTTGTTAAAACTGCAGATGTTGTGTGTAATTGCCATTTACAACGTCTTCAAAGCCACAGCATTTTCTGATGGCTCAGCACTAAATGCTGTGGGTTCTGCGCATTTACTTTTCATTTCAATGAGGTACTTAAATAATGCCAAATTTTATAATTGAGGCATTTATATTTTTTAAAAATCCAATAGATATGTTTGCTTCCAACCCCTGAAATAATCATTACAAAGTTATTTTTCTCTGAATTTTTAAAGATTTTCTACTAATGTAATATTACACAACCTGTACAAATGCAATAAGAATATATTTGCTACTTGTATCATAATAAAGCTGTCACAATTGAACCCAAAGTATTAGGCATATGTTCTGGTATAAAAGAATATGTGTATCCTTGGTGGACTAGCAAAGCTCTTTCTCTTTAAAATTTTATCTATTTCTTCTGTAAAAAATGTTAGCCTGGCATAGTGGCCAACATATTTAATCCTACTTACAAGACAGAAGTAGGAGGTTTGCTGTTAGTTTGAAGCCACCCTGAGAATACATAGTGAATTCCAGGTCAGCCTGAGCTAAAGTGGTATCTTATCTCAAAAAACAAACAAACAAGTGAATAAATAAATAAATAAATAAATAAATAAATAAATAAATAAAATGTTGAAACAGAATCAATCTGTGAATGAGACCTATCAATTATGAAAAATCTTGCCTTAATACACTTCAACCATTTCCTTTTGTAAACAGTAATAAAATTCTGAAGAAAATGTGAATTGAGAGGAGTAGGTTCTTCTTGACATTGATCAGGGAATAAATGGATCTTATACATTAAGCAGACAAATGAAAATTAAGTATTATAATGTTAGGCAGATTCAGAATAATAAAAAAATACACATTTGAAAATTTTTTACATGAATACTAAATTGTCACATATTAGATGTGGATATTCTGTAGACTATGCCTAGAAAACATCATTTACAACCTCTCTCATTTTCACACTTCTCTGATGATATTGCCTGGTATTGATAATTAATCTAGATAATGATGTTCTTGAATATGATGCCACATCTCTAGACGCTGAAGTGTGTCCAACATGTCATTAAAATCCTATTAAAGCATTATTTATTAGTCTCAAATTCAAAATAAACCTCAGTGGTAGAATAATGATCACATTGACCTTGGGATGTTCTTTATCCTAAGCCTAAGGGCCAAAATAATGACAAGCTAAATCTGGAATGTTTGGTAAGAAAAATTTAGCCAGCAACATTGTCAAAGATATGTAATATATGTATTCATTATAAGGTACCTTATAATTCTATTCATTAAGAAAACCATTTTCTCTTTATCCAGTCACACATTTAAATGTCTTACATACATAAAATGATCTTTAGCTACTTATAGCCTTCTTAAATATATATTCACAAAGAATTACTGAACTTGTTCTTAGAGAAATTCATTTTTTTAATTTCTAGTAATTATGCAGTAAATTTCAAGTTCTTATAAATACTGAAGTTTCATCTTCATCTTAATGTTTAACACACTATCATATAGTCATATGTCATAGTCACAAGAGCTGTCTTCATTAGAGAATTCGGTTAAGGTAAGTGGAAGCTCTATGTTATGAGTTTGATATGGAAACACAGTCCAGATCCTCAGGGGATGTTTCATGATTCTGTGCAGAGCTTAATCAGTTTTATGGAAATGTATTCTTTCCTAGTCTTGATGCTGTTTAACCAGGTCTTTAAAAGAGGTGGCTTTATCATATCGGGTGCCTTTAATAAAGCTATGGAACATATAACAGTCCCAGCTTTCATCCTTCATGACTCATGAGATCATGTTAGAACCTCAAAGGAAATACTGACTCTTCCTCCCTGTGTCAAAAAAAAATCATACAGCTTTGATGATTCAGGGGTGAAATGGATCCAGTGAAAAGCTGTAGAAGCCAATTAACAAAGCAAAAAAAAAAATGTCCTTTTTGTGACAAAGTTAGCCCTGTCCATGGACCTCAGTCTCCTCAAGCATGATAAGAAACCATGGTGATTGGGAGAAGAGCTCAGAAGAATCATGGAACCTGGAAAAGCTATACAAATGTTGTCTAAAACACAACAGAATTCAAATAAAAACTTGGAAAGGGCTAAAATTTTGTTAGGACTGCTACTGAGAACACAGTATTGCAAGCAAACAAAATTATGGTGTCGCTATTAACGATTCCCCATTTTCTCTGAAATGCTAATTTTTGTGTTTCCAAACAATTTTATAACCTACACACCAACACATACACACACATACACACACAAGTAGTTATAGAAGATAGGTGATAGATGGTTATATAGATATATAATTGATAGATAATGTGTGTATCATATATTATCTATCTATCTATCTATCAACTACCTGCCTATCTAAATTTCTATCACCTAGTGTGTTTGTTTTGTAGCATGCCTGTGGAGTTCAGAGAACAACCTTAGGTGTTTGTCTTCACCTGCTACCTTGTTTTAAAGTAGATTCTCTTGTTGTTCCCACTGAGTTCACCAAGCTATCTGGTCTACTAGCTTGTTTGGATTTTCCTGTCTCTCTATCCAATCTCTTCCAAGGTTCACTGGAATTACAGATGCACCCTATCACATTATGTTTTATGTGAATGTTATAAGTTTGAATATAAAAGTCAAAACCAAAGTGATAATTAAATCAGTGATGTTCGTGACAAAATGCCCAAAACAGCTGGTAGTTCTGGATGCAACCTCAAACCTTGCATTGAAGACATGTACTCATTTCAAGGTGTAGACTTCCCCTTGTTGTATCAAGAAGCTGATGGTAAATGACAAGAAGAAAGACAAGCCAGGTGTAGTGGCACATGCCTTTAATCCCAGCACTTGGGAGGCAGAAGTAGAAGGATCACCATGAGTTCAAGGCCACCCTGAAACTACATAGTGAATTCCAGGTCAGCCTGAGCTAGAGTGAGACTCTACCTCAAAAAACAAACAGAAGAAGAAGAAGGAGAAGGAGAAGAAGAAAGATAATATGTCCATATGCCATATGCTCCTTTAAAAGTGAAGACAGATTGTGAATTTTTCCTTAATCAACAGTTTTTGTAAATAATTTTCTCCCTACTAGTAGACTATCAAACCATAGAATTCTTCCTGTAACTATCCAGTTATATTAAGTATCCTATAGATTGAGATGAGAACTCAGTCCTACTAGGTTGTTGACCTTTGGATGCTCATTGTAAGCCTTTGGGATCACCCATATTACTAACCTAACTGCTATAAATTTGAAGGTCCTCACAACCACCTCCAAAGTTAGTTCAGTAGAATGACTCATAGAATTGAGGAAAGTGAATTAGCTTAACTAGTATATTATACAATTGAAGTATAAGAAATAAATAAGCTTAGATATGGGGATGGGGATGGGGATGGGCAAACCTTCTGTGATGGTAAGGTTTGGTTGTCAACGTGATCTTTCTAATTATCTTGGGATAGCCTCTGAGGATGTTTACAGGAAGACAACCTCTCAGTAGGGGTGAAAGATGTAAAGAAGATCAAAGAAGCTAGAAGTAAACATCCTTTCCTGTGTGGGCAGTGCAGGAAGGAAATTCCAGAAACTCAGAAAGCCATTAAGTCTGGGGAAGGGTTGTAAGAACCCCCCACCCTAAAGCTATATAAAGGGGAAATAGTTCTCTCCTTGACTCTCCTGCCTGTTTGCTGTGTGTGTGTGTGTGTGGTATTGGGGATGGGTTTTTCTCTCTGCTTGGACCTGTGAAAGAGAACCAGCCTCTTTCACTTTTATGGAACTAGCCCTGGATCTATAGCTTAAGTAAATCATTTCCTCCCATAAACTGTGCCTGGATTGAAGATTCATCCCAGCGGCCTGTGGCTGCCTACGACAGATTTGGTACCAGGAGTGGGTTGATTCGCTGAGATGAATCTGACCAAGTGTATTCTGATATAGAACTTGTGTGCTGGAGGAATGGACATGGACTTGTAATTGCAACTAAAGATTCCTTCCAGACCAGTAAGCCAAGTTTTATAGACTATTCTGGTGAGAATTTGGAAATGCTCAATGCAGAGAGAATTGCATTTGGAGGCTTGGCTTGTGAACTTTCTTTCTTTTTTTAATATTTTATTTATTAATTTTTCAAGCAGAGGGAGAGGAGGAGGAGAGAGAGAGAGAGAGAGAGAGAGAGAGAGAGAGAGAGAGAGAGAGAGA
>PVHP010028332.1:9662-23302 GCA_004024765.1 Zapus hudsonius | reverse complement strand
AACAACACACTTGGGCCAGGAAGACCGGGATGAGTACTAAGATATACAGGATCCCTTGCCATAAGGACTAATACAGGGAGCCCACGGAGGAGGATATACAACTGATCAGGGATGGGGAGGGGGGGAATTGGGGAATTCGGGATAACAACTCATGGTTTGCCCACTAAATAATGTAACTCATTATGGACAATAAATATATATTTAAAAAAAAGTTAATATTTATGATACCAGCTTTTAAATTTATTTGCACTTGTGTGCATGTTTGTATGTTTTTATGAGTGGGTGGATGTGCCAGGGCCTCTTGCTTGATGAACACCAGGTGCTTGCTCAACATTTTGCGTCTGAATGACATGATTGGCTTGGGAATTGATCACTGGCTGGCCGGCCTTAAGACTGCTGATCCATCTTCCTAACCCCATGATTTATTTTTTTCTTAATTTTAAGAAACATTTTCTCTTACATAATATTTTTAGTTTTCCTTTTTGGTTTTGATGTTTTACTGCTAAGATACATTCAAAGTGTTAAATATTGTTTTATTAACTTCACTTGACTAATAAATAATATTTAATTATTGGAATAAACCATGATTAATTAGCCATACTCTTATTGATGATTATTTGTATCTTTTAAACATTTTAATTAATATAAATATCTGCAATGAACAACCATGCTATGTAATGAATATGTAACCATTTCTCTTAAGTATAAAACAGTCAATATACTACTTAAATGACATGTTAGTTTTCAATTTATATAATATGTCAACAGTATCATTTCAGTAATATTATTTTGAAATAACTTGTTATAACCAAGGACTATTTTATAAGCCTCATAGTAACCACATAGCAAACATCTGTAATAGGACTTGTGGGTAAAACAGCATAGTGTAAGCCTCATTAGTAAAAATCAGTGAAAGAAAAAAGTCAATATAATACACAATAATTGTGACAGTTTCAGGCAAGCTCCAAAGACCCCCTCCACTTGAGTGAGAGGTGTCTAACCAGAGGTCAAACCTAGAAGCTACAACTGATTTGTCAGGTATAGACCAATCATCTATGTCTCTGACTTACCTGTTGGAAGTTTTAAAAGTTTCCCAGTCTCTTCCACATGGCATCCTAGAAGGAGGACTTTCATTTTCCAGGAAGGGTCCCTCTCCCCAGCTTCAGTCCCTGGGGCTCAAGTTTTTTCCCACATGGCCAGCATGGTGGTTCACCTCTTTATCCCAGCACTAGGGAGGAAGAGGTAGGAGGATCACTGTGAGTTCAAGGCCACCTTGAGACTACATAGTGAATTCCAGGTCAGCCTGGACTAGAGCGAGACCCGACCTCGAAAAACCAAAAAAAAAAAAAAAAAAGATTTTTTTTTCCCACATGAACTTTTTTTCATGATGGGAGCCCTCCGGTTGTCTATGATTTTAAATCTCTAATTTTGTAGACAAGAATTTGGGTACTCCTTAAATTTTGAGGTGCATTGAAATTTTTGCTGGGTGTTATCTAGATTCTAATCTTCAGCTCAGTCCTTACATAATCGCTTATTCTGATAGAAATAAAATGTGTAAATTAATTTATTAAGTGAGGTACTATCTCATCTGGAAAGCAGGAAGTAGGAACATTGAGAGCAGAACATTGCTGAAGCTAAGGGCTCCTAGTAGCTCCTCCCTGACACAGCATGCAGTAGAGCTGAGCCAAGGCAGACAAGCTAAGAGAGCCCTAATGAGGGAACTTCTCTGCTCAACTCAGTGAAGGTGTACCAGAAACTCACTTCAGTGGTTAAGTGGTCTAAACTCCCCTGAGGCAATACACACCTCACATCTGTTTCTCTTGATCTGGATTGGAATTGCAAATGTTTTACCCTCCCCGCTCCCCAATCAGTGCAGCTTGCTACATCACAGGAAGGGAAAAAGTTCAAAATCCATCCCACAAAGGAAGAAATACTGGCTGGGGAGATTTTTAAAACAACTAATGAAATTTTATTAAAGTGTCTCTTTTGGATTATTTGTATGTTATGATTGATTTTGGTCATTTTTGGCATTTTTATTTTTTATATTCTATTTTTAATTTCACCTCTTGCATATGTATCTCATACCCATTTGCTTTTGTTTATATGTTGCTCTGTTAGGTTTTATTTTTATTAAGCACATTTATTTAACCAGACTAGAATTGGACATGCTACAATTTTTTCCTACTCAGAACTCATATTAATTATTTCTCATTCCTACCTCTTTTTTCTCTTCCTTTTACTCTAATCTTTACACTTCAAAAAGATAATCTTCCTTAACATTATGTGGTGGTTTGGATCAGATGTCCTCAATAAACTCATATGCTTCAAATAATAGGTTCCCAGTTAATGATGGCAACTTGGGAGGTGGATCTTTGCTGGACAAGCTGCGTTGCTGGGTGTGTGCTTTCAGGTGCTAAATAAAGTCCAGGTCCCCATTGCCATAATACAACTCATTCTCTTGCCACTATTCCCCAACTGCTGTGGCAAGTAGTGATGTTCAGCTACTGCTCTAATAGATTTTCTTGCCATTAGGAAGTTTGTTTCACATTCAAAGGGGGGAACCTGTCTACCTCTTGTGTCCCTACCCCTTGGACTGATCCAGTATGCCTATGGAGGAGGATACCCAATGAATTGGGAACAGGGAGGAGTGCAATTGGGGGTACCATCATAAGATTTACTCAAACAATGTATTTAATTTTAGATAATAAAAATACAATTAAAAAGTTTCACATTGATACTGTAAGCCACAACATACCTTTCCTCCCGTGAGCTTCTGTTGGTGTAATTTATCTCAGCAATGTAAAGGTAACTAAAACATTTTAATAATATGTCAATCTTGGTAAATTTACACTATCAAAACTTTTACCTTCCTGATATTTTCTAACCTCATTTTTGTTTTTAATGTAACTTTCTTACCCTAGTTCTCTCCCAGTCCTAATGAAAATAACACAAATTTTGGTTTCTGTCAAGGTTACCTTGTTCATTTATTCTCCAAAGTTTATTGGAGAGAAAGAATGAATATTCCAACATTATTAGTTTGCTAGCATACCATTGGCACAATGGACATATTTGGTAACTGTGGTTGTTCCTAAAGTTAAAATTGTTATCTGGGAGAAATATAGAGTTTGTGAACTCATGCTAGAATCTCACCAAACAACTGAAAATTTTTTCATGTTTTAAAATACAAAGGAAGAATTTTTTTCAATTATTTTAAATTTTATTTTTTTAATTTTTTTAAAATAAATATTTTATTGTCCATAATGAGTTACATTGTTTAGTGGGCCAACAAATGAAGAATTAAAAATAGTGAAAAAATGAAATAATTTATTTTTTTCTAACTGTTCAATGGATTAAAACTGCCAATCAACATGAGAAACTATGAAACACACTCAAAGTCAGGGAGATTAAATAAACCACTATTGAATGATGAATAGGTCATGGAAGAAATGAAGAAGGAAATAAGAATTACTTAGTATTGAATGAAAATGAAACCCCCATATAGCAAAAGCTTTGAGATATAATGAAAACACTGGTAAGATTGAACTTGATAGCTCTGTCTACATTAATACATTAGAAAAGTTTCTCATAAATAATTAATGCATCAGAGGGCCTTGGATAAACAAGATCAAGCCAAACACAAAATCAGCATATATAAAGTTATAATTAAAATCAAGGCAGAAAACAAGCAGAAATAGAAAAGCACAATACAAGGACAAAGTGTTAACTGTTATCCTTATCCAAACTAACCAAAAGAAAAACAGCAAAGACCCACATTAATAAAGTTAACTGAAGAGAGCCATTACAATATATGTCAGTGAAATTCAGAAAACCATCAGGACATTCTTTTAAAAAATATACTTTTAATTTGAAAAAATAAATCTGTGAATTTATAGGTATATATTCAACCAAAAATGACAGAAGATAAGCAAAAGTAATACAAAATATCCCAATATAATATATCCGGGCTCTCATGAACTTACTGGTGAATTTTACCTAACTACCACTAATTCTTCTCAAACTACTATACAAAAGGAAAAGAAGAAGCAACTGATTTTTATGAAGTAAGACTTATCTTAATATCAAAACAAAATAGACAAATATAGAACAGTTTCACTGATGAACAGTCTCAGTAAAATATTTACAAACCTAATTTAATAATATATGCAAAAGATCATTTATTACTTTCAAGTTAGTTTTATTGCAAAGATTCCAAGGTAGTTCAACATATGCCAATCGATGAATGTTATATATCATGTAAATGAAATGAACTCAAGGACAGAAAACACATGATAATGGTAATAAATGCAGAAATGACTTTACAAAATCCAACATCTGTTCATAAAATCCCCCAAGAAACTGGGAATAGGAAGAACACATCTCAGTATATTAAAGGCTATGTATGTATGTCCAATGTATAGCCACTGTCATACTAAATGGGGAATAATCTCATAGGATTTCCACTGAAACAAGATTGTCTACTTTCTCCATTCATTTAATATTGTACTGAAAGTCATAGTTTTATAGTTAGCTTCTTGTCAGTGGGAAAAAAATACCCAACCAAAAGCAATTGATGGAAAGAAAGGGTGTATTTTCATGTACATTACGGAGGGGAAGCTTCTCCATGGCTTTATAAATATTTTAGTAGTAACATAATTAGGTTAATATACATTGACATAGATTTATGTCTACTAGATGGTGAGAAAAATGCTTAACTTATGCACATATGTAGTGTATGATTCTATTTTATTTTAAAAACACACACATATATATATTATATTTATAAATAATTATATAGTCATAGAGAAAAAAATTAAAGAATAGCTATCAAATACTCTCATAGGTGGCCTCAGAAATGTAGGACCAAGAAGAGCTGGTATCAGATTGTGTAGTCACTGAATTGCCTTCAATGTGTCAGTTTTAGTGGGATGATGTAAAAAAATGCTGTATATACAATGAGTGGTTTATAAACAACAAAACACATTTCTCATGTTTATATAGTCCCAAATGTCCCAGGTCAGGGTGTCAACTGATTCAGAATCTGATGAAGGCCCACTTTCTCAAGAACAATACAGTAAAAAGAATTCTTCTCTAACCTCACATGATAGGAGAAGTGAGTTGATTTTTCTCAATCCTCTTTTAAAAATCATTGATGCAATTGAGAAGAATTCTGTCTTCATGATCTATCCACTTTACTAAGACCCTGCTAATATCATCACCTAGATTTGTGGAAGGAGGACATAAACATCCAGAACAGAACAACTTGTGATAATTGCATTGTCATCATCATGTATACACAACATACCTTATATTATTATTCAGCTGAAAAGAAGAATGAAATCCTGTCATTTACAGGGAGATCATTGAACTTGAGGTCATAATGTTAAGTGAAATAGCACAGATACTGAATTATGTGGTTTCCTTACCTATATGGGATCCTTTAAACCTGAAGTGAAAATGTTTCTGTGTTCTTATCTGGAGGCTTATCTAAAGATATTTCCACAACCAACCTAATAGAATTCTCAGAAAATATACATTTTTAAGATTATGTGACAGAGATTCTTGTTTTTTTTTTTATTATAGCAGGAGGTCAAGCATGTTCCTTGTCACATGACTCCTGCCAGCTTGAAAGTTAGTATTGTTTTTTGTTCCTGCTTTAAAACTCTGATGTTCTTTTTTCATAACTTAGATTTAAAAGGTTTATGTGATTAAAGTAGAGCCACCAATAATGTTTCCTTTTTGATTGGTAAATTGAATCACAACTGGAATATATATTATATATAAATATATAGACATATTTGGGGGCAATATTTCATATTCACCTGTTCACTCAATCAATGAGAGGTCACAGAAAGTGAATTTGATTTATGGTCACTTTAGAATTTACTATACAAAAATTTTCAGAATGTAATTTTGAGTCTTTTGAGCATTTATTCTTTTAACTGTACTTTTGTTTTTTTCTTAGAATCAATTATTCATGCTTGGAGTGCAAGTTTCATTTCAAGTACTGTGATATGTTAACTTATACCTAAACATTTCCACAAATTTATTCCTATATTTCTACTACAAATATAAATGCTCAAGGAACATTGAAGACTCAAATGCAGAGTTCATCTCTATCTCAGTTCACCCACTTACCGTCTTTGAGATAATGGAAGTTTTATTTACCCTCAATAACAAAACAGAGGCACATAGTCATATAATTTTTTAGACTGTCAAATGAGATATGTATTGGAGACCCTGGAATGCTCATGGTACTTAATAACTACTCAATGAAGTGAGACATTTTATTCATTGTCGCATGTGCTGTTTCAGGGGTAGGGGAGGACATGAGCCTATGTTCAATAAGTGAAACACACACTTCTGGAACCAGAGATTCCCTACAAATTGAAAGAAGCATGGAACAAAATGAGCTTGAAAAGTATTCTTTTAATACTAGTGCCTTGATCTATAACTGCTACAAACTATGTTGTTTCTTAATGTTCCTAAAACCAATATGAAAACTACGTTGTTTCTCATTTTCAATCCTATGTTCATGCCTTCTCCTAATTTTTGTATTCTCAGTATCATTTTATTAAATTATAATCTTGTTGAATTTGACTTGTAAAGTTACGTGGCATATAATACTATTTAAGTGTATTTAAAATTTTTTAAATATTTTATTTTTTATTTGAAAGAGAGTAAGAGAAAGAGGCAGACAGAGAAAGAGAGCAAATGGGTGTGCCAGGGCCTCCAGGCACTGAAAATGAACTCCAGACACATGTGCCCCCTTGTGTATCTGGCTTTATGCTGGTACTGGGGAATGGAAATTGGGTCCTTCTACTTTGCAGAGAAATGCCTTAAGCACTAAGCCATCTCTCCAGTCCAAGTATATTTAAATTTTAATTATTGTCATATTACATTACAAAAATCTCATTGTAAATCATAAAAATGATGTATGAAACATTTTTGCCAATTTTTATACATATTAGATTTTATAATTCCTTTTAAACTAGGCGAGTAAAAACTAAATCCAATAATTTTACATAGCCATGTCTGTTTTATGCTATATTATAATGGTACCCATTAAATTACATTTGTCCAGGGCAATACTTGTGCATGATCAATCAGGAGTGTTTTTCCCCATACTTATTGTCAATAATTAGATACATTGCATGAGCAAGTCTTATGGTGGTATCCTCATTTTCCTCCTCCCTGTTCCCACACCACTGGGGGCCTTCATACATGGGCTTGTTGGACCAGTTCATGGGATAAGAGGTTATGAATTGTATGAGAGGTAGCCAAATTTTTCTTTCTCTCTCCCACCATGGCTTTTACAACCTTTCTGCCCCCTCTTCTGCACAGATCCCTGAATCATGATGGGTGAGTCTTAGGTCTGCTTTACTTTTGAGATCTTAAGAGTCTCTGGATTTCTGCTTTGGATTGTGTCTGGTATCCTCAGTATCTGTCTCCACTATGCTTTCACTGGTTATATGACTTGCTGTGGAGGTAGGTCTCTTGCTCATCTCACCACTTCCTCCAAGGTTTCCTTTTTTATCATAAATTCAGGGTGGCTCATCTCCTGCCTTGGTTACAGGTAACATTTCCAGTCCTGTTGGTGGAATTGAGGATTGCCCACTGTTCTCACGGGCTTCTGAAACATATAAACAGAATCTCCAACTGAGAGTGAGATCAGTACAGATTAAATGAGACAAACATTGTTAACTTGTCTACATTCTAATAGGTATAGCCTCTCTGCAGATCTCTAGTTAGTGGGGGTTTCCCCTTGGAGCCCAGGTTAGTGGTTTTCTCATGGGATTGCCATGGATCCTAGTTCCAGTTAAGGGTTATCTGGCTCTGAGTGGATCTATTAGCCAATTAACAAGCCTTTGATTACCTACCCAGGTTTAATGCCACTATTGCACAGGTGAGAACTTCTTGGTGTTATTGGTCTCTACCAGTCTTTATCATTCTTTTAACATAATTCAGTATTGTGTGACATAGTTTTGAATAAGAGACTATATACTATAAAATATTTTAGAAATAGCTAATAAGTTAAAAATATATAAACAATTCAAGAAAGACACCATAATCCATGGATAATGATAATATGTATTGAATAATACTCAATATATCTCTTTATGCAGAGAATGGCATATGAATAGTATATATATATATATATATATATATATATATATATTTTGAGAATGAGCTCCTTTTATGTATGATGTTCTGAAAATAAAGCTACAATAAACTCACTTGATTAAAAACATAAACAATGAATGAAATTAATTGTTCAAATTCAATTTTTTCCTGTAGAGAAAATATAATGAAAAGATAAGAGTTTAAAATGCTCTTCTGTGCAATAGTGGCATTAAACTGAGGAGGGTAATCAATGCTTACTAATTGACTAAGAAATCCAGTTAGTGTCAAGGAACACTTAACTGGAGGTGGGATTCATGGAAAAATCTTATGGGGACCAAGAACCAGGGCTCCTAGGGGCAATTTCCACTACCAGAGAGCTACAGAGAGGCTACACGCATTAGAAGCTAGTCATAATAGCAATGCTGTCTCATTTAGCCTAGATTGATTCACTCCTCGATGGAGATTCTGTTTGTATTTTTCAGAAGGCAGTGAGAGAGACAGGGACAACCTAATTCCACCAAAAAGATATTTGATCATGGCTGACAACCTGGCAGAAGACAAACCACCCCTGGCCTTCACACAGGGCCTAAATGAAACCTATGAGTAAGTGAGGAAACAAGCAGGAGACCAATCATCACAGCAAGTCTGATAACCCATGAAAGGTCAATGATCCAGGACCCAAGGATACCCAACACAACCCAGGGCAAAGATCCAGAGACACTTAGGATCTCAAAAATAAAGCAGACTTAAAAGTCACCCACCATGACTCAGGGAACTGAGTGGAAGAGGGGGCAAAAAGATTGTAAGAGCCATGGTGGGGGAGAATATCTAGAGACATTGTAAAAATGGGGAAGAAAAAAAAAAGAAAAACTGGCTACCTATGATGTAGTTCATAACCCCCTAATGCATGGACAAATCCAGTATGCCTACCAGGAAAGACCCTAGTGTGTAGGGGAAAGAGAGTTGAAAGAGGTAAATGAGGACACCTTTACAAGATTTGCTCATACTCTGTGTATACTTATTCAATTATAAAGATATTAAATAATAAAAATGAGTTTAAAGAAAACTAGTAAATTTACAGTCTTTTTAAATTATATATTTCACTTTAATTAATAGAGCTAATATATAAAATGAAATATTTGATAATTACTGTGTGACACATACCTTACTCATCCCTTGTTTCCTTGTTACATTAAAAACATGCATGAGGTATATTTATTTTGTATTCTAAAATTGTAATCATTCCAATAGTTTTTAGGCACCATGTTCAAGTGAAATAAAGGTCAATGGCATAAACAAAACTTGTTCAAAATTAATGTATAGTTGAAACACAATTTGAGTCAAACTTGCAATGTGGTGGGGTTTCCAATATCGACAAGCTATGAAATCTATTTTGATGAATACTACAGAAAAATATAAGACATATTTTCCCACTAGATGTAAAGCTATAAAAAATTTAAAATAATATGTCACTGAAATATTAACTAAATATAATTCCAAAGCTAATTAACATCTGTTTGACTAATTTCAGTACAAAAGACAGAATTGTGAAAGCTTCATATACAAGAGGCATCTATATTATAAAAAATGGAAATGACATTATTCATCAGAAAACACACAGCAAAAAAGCTAAGAAATGAGAAATATGAATGAAATATTGTGTTCTTCAAGTAGAAGGAAAGAGTTAAAGTAAAAAAAAGCATATAAATAAGTAATTATTGAGATGTAATTGTATTCTATAAAAATTGCATGTTCCATGAATGCAATACAAGGAATTTTTGTTAATCCAGAGTTTTATTACCATCATTAATTACACAATATGTGATCCATGGCTGGAGAGATGGCTTAATGGCTAAGGGGTTTGACTGCAAATCAGACGGACCTGAATTTGATTCCCCAGGACCCATGTAATGCCAGATGCACAAGGTGGGGCATGTGTCTGGAATTCCCTTGCAAATCAAATGTGAAAAATAGTTACAAACAAAATATATTTAAGTTGTTTTTTATATTACTGTATCATAATTATTTGCATTTACTATACCTTCATGTGGATATGAGGTTTTACCTTGCAATATTTTATTTATGCTGAGTTGAATTTTTTTCCTGAGGTATTGACAGCTTTTATAATCTTTTGTTTATCTAGAAAAGTCTTAATTTGTCTCTAATTTTCTGATTGACAGCTCTTTGAATGCAGCATCCTTGTTTGACAGTTTTTGTTTATAGCACTTTAAATATGTCATTACATTGTATCTGATTTCCATGATTATTGAGAATCTGGGAGTACATGATGTTTTTTCTTACTGGCTTCAACACTGTCATTACAAAGAATTAGTGTATAGGTATCTTTCATTTTGTATGATGTAGAATAAATTGTGTTTCTTGGATATATAGGCTAAGGATTTTCATAAAAGTTAGATGATGGATTCATTATTTCTTCATCATTCATTGTCATTTTTCTTCATCTTTGTCTTTTCTCCTTCTCAGAATACTCTATAAAATGTAATTTTACAGACCCTTTTGTAGTTATATTAGATATTGTCCTACAGATTTATGTTGCTTCATGATTTTTTAAGTATACTATGTTATGTTGCTCTGAAAGATATCATTTTTTTTGAGTTTGTGAATTCTTTCTTCTGCCAGCTCAAATGTACTATTGACCATCTCTTACAAATTTAGCTTTTCAAGAATGGTACTTTCTAACTCCATAATTTTACTTAAATTGTAATAATTTGTATCTGTTAATATTGTGTTATAGAAAAATTTCTTATAATTTCCTACAGGAACTTATTACCAGAGTTAGAATTTTTGACACTGAAATGATAGCAATGAGTTCATGCTAAGTATTCAAGACCAGGAGAAGGGATTTAATTGTGGTTTCAACTTGAGCACAAGTGAGTCAGCATTGATTTCAGACCAACCAGACTGCTATCTTCACAGAGATGCTATCTTCTATTGACTTGCTAAAATCTGGTGATTTTCTACTAGATATGGGTAATTTCCAAAGATGTTTTCCTCTTTGTTCAATATGCAGAACAATGGACCACCATACCTACTTGTCCCCCCAAATAGAGAGTTCTTCTTTCACCTGGTGCCATTACTTTATGCAAAATTTATAAGCCTTTTGGTTCCATCTGGGTTAAAGAGTATTTTCTGTTTGCATGTTTATAGCTTCTGAATAAAGACTAGGTTGAGGATACAGGCATAAGTATTCTATGGTTTTACCATATAAAACACTGTAAGGTTCCAGGAGTTTGCCTTCTGCTTCCTAGCAGTGATCTCTTTCTGTCTTATTTAAGAATGCATTCATTTCCTGCTTTAAGAATATTTAAAGTAGCAAATTTTGAGTATTTACTAGTGTATATGAAATCTGAATTTCCTCTGCTTCTCTCTGCAGCTTTTACTCTCCTGAATGGTGTATATGTAGCAGTTTCTTTGCATGTATCATCATTTTTTGCCCTGACACTGCTTTTTCTGCTATTACTCTTTATTTTTGTTAATATTGCTATTTGTCTGTGATTTTTCAGAATTATTTCTTAATCCATTCACTTACGATATGGGAACTCTTGACTTAATGAGTGGAACACTAATGAATCCAGAATTCCTTGCAAACATGTGGGTCCTGAAGGTCTCCTCGAGACTGTTGGGGTGTTCTCTCTCTCTATGTGTGTGTGTGTGTGTGTGTGTGTGTGTGTGTGTGTGTGTGTGTGTGTGTGTGTGTGTGTGTGTTTTGAAACATAACCTTTGATCCCTTCTTGAATAAAAAACCAAAATGAGCCACCTTGAGATCTTAGGGTTTTTTTTCTTCTTCTTATATCTCCTAAGCATTTACAAAGTTCTGGGCAAATTAATAGCCCTGAATATGTGTTTGGTCACCTAGCTTCTCAGAAATTTCTTAGAATTTCTTTGGGTTTAAGTGAGAAAATCTTCCCTAAGAAACAAGGTGGAGAGTACTTGAGGAGATATGAGCTATCAACCCTGGCCTCCATTAACATGCAGACACATGTGCAAATTCACCTGTGTATACATATGTAACCTTTCCCCCACATCCATACAAAGAAAAATTGAAGAACATGTAGGTAATAATTATTTAGTTGATTAATTTGTGACTCGCCTAAAATGAATTTCATCTAAATGTACTGTTGCAGTCAACTTTCCAGTTGCTGCACAGAAAGAACCCAAACAAAAGCGGCTTGTAGAGGAATGGGTTTATTTGGCTTACAGACTCGAGGGGAGACTCCATCCTGGCAGGGAAAATGATGGCATGAGGAGAGGGGTGGACATCACCTCTGCCACAGCACTGCAAACAGCGGCAGGAAAGTGTGCCAAAAACTGGCAAGGGGAAGCTGGCTAATAACCCCATAAGCCCGCCCCCAACAACACAGCTTCATCGAGGTTGTAAAACCCAAACTGCTATTAGCTGAGGATCGATCTATCATAACACATTCAATTGTTTGTGGGGGACACCTGGATCAAACCATGACATGTACCAAAAAGCATAATAATTCAAACATCTAACAGAATAAAAATTGTACAATAATATGTAGAGTACTATGACATTTGTATAAAATTTAAAATATAAAAAGCTGCAATCATATTTCTTATGACTACCTGCATTATTCCCTTAGGAATTGGTGGATGTCAACTGTCTTCAGTATGATTATTTTTCATCTTGTACCAAATTCTATGGTGGGGGCAGTAAATTGCAAAGTAGGCTATCACCCATTTACTACTGATAGTGTGTGTAGTTGGACACTGATTACCTTTCCACCATATTTGCTCAAATGGGAAGAAAAAAATTGTTCAAAATAAAACCAGTTACCTTAGGAAGAATGAATACAAATACACTCAAACTGCAAGTATTCAATAGAGATCATCCACTATATTATAAATACAGACATGAGTAAAGTTTAATTTCCATCTTCATCAAACTCATAATCTAATATAAATGTTCAGGGTTCTATAAAACAATTATAAAAATATAATGCAAGCCAATTTGTCCCTTTCAATACTTTATATATGATAACAGTTCTAACAATATTAGAATGTCTGGAGATTGGGCAGTTAATTTTTTTTTTATTGTCCATAATGAGTTACAACATTTAGTGGGCAAACAATGAGTTGTTATCCCCAATTCCCCGCTGCCCTCCCCTACCCCCTCCACTGGATAACCTCCTCCATGGATCGTCTGTATCAGTCCTTGAGACAGGGGACCATGGATAGCCTAGTATTCAGCCAGGTTCTCCTGGCCATGCCTCTGGATAATCTCCCCCACCACAGCTCTTACAATCTTTCCGCCCCCTCTTCCGCATAGTTCCCTGACTCGTGGTGGATGAGTATTAAGGCTGCTTTAAGGTTGTGAGCTTAGAGGTCTTTGTGTCGAAATCATTGGTTTCTGTCTCACTGGCTTATCCTGTGTTGATTTAATGGCTGTGGCTGTGGGCCCCTTGTTCATCCCGTCATTCTCTGTGGGGTTCCATTTGGATCCTCCACGATATGACTGTGGTGGGTCCTCTCTTGCC
>PVHP010028331.1:0-24255 GCA_004024765.1 Zapus hudsonius | reverse complement strand
TTGTTTTTCATTTACAAGTAAATAAATGATATAAGTTTATTATTTTTATATGAGTGAAATATTGGTGGGATGGGGGAGAGCTCAGTGATGTCAAACATTTAATTTGAAATCCATTCTGTCCAATGGGCATGTATACTTTGATTAAATAATCACCTTGGGAACTGGGGCATTGGCACAGTGGGTAAGGTACTCACAGAGCAAGTGTGAGGGCTGATCCATCAATCCTTTATAAATATTGAGTGTTTCAGCTCACAAGTGCCATCACTGTCCTGGTGAGGCTGTGGCAGGAGGATCCCCTGTGCTTACTGGTTATCTAGACTTGCTTGTGGAACCAGTGAGCTTCGGTTTCAGAAAGAGACTGATAAGGAGGAGAGCAGTTGGCTGAGGAAGACATCCGATCTCAACCTCTGGCCTCAGTGTGCATGAACATACATGGGCCCACACTTGAATATGTCTCCATCCATAGAGGCATACCTCACACACATCCAGGTGGAGAAAAGAAAGCTCTCACCTAAGGATATCATCAGTTATGGAACACCCCTTCCTCCTTTCCTCAGTCCCAAAGCCTCTATGGGTTTCTCCCTTCAGAGTAACTTGTTCTTGGTCATGCTTGTGTGAACTGCCAGCAATATTTCATCTTCCACTGTGCTTGTGTTGAAGTGAGAATCCAGTTATTGTGCTATTCTCCTTCTTACTCCTTGACATGACAGCATATTACGATGTTTCACAAAAACACGACCAATTGCTTCATAAGGAAACACAAATTTCTCCATTTAAGTTTTTGCCTATTTTTTTAGTAGCTCATAAATTCTTCATTGCTTTCATTGCTCATTAGAACTATTTATTTAGAATTTGTGTTAATTTATATTTTACGAACCTAATCCCACTTTTAATGATCATACCTATTAATTTCCTCACTACAACGTCTAGATATAATTTCATTTATTTTTCTTACTTTCACTTTCTTCATTATTTCAAGTGTCAGCATCTCTTGTTTTCAATTTAAATATCATAACGTAAAGGTTTTATTTTGAGAGCACACTGTACATGTTAATAAAGGAATGTATTATTTTTTATATCTTTATAGTCAGTTTTGGTTTGCTCATATTGGGAAATCAAATCCACAGCTTTTCACATGCTATGTAAAAAAAAAAACCTACTACTAAGCTAAAACAATGGCCCAAATATAGCAATTTTTAAAGTCAAATCTTTAACTCTGGAAACTTATACGTATGTACTATCAAAATCTTACTGATTATTTTCATGGACCGATCTGGTTTCAATTTTGCTTACTAGAAATTTATTCATTTCTACTGTTTTTGTTGTTTGTTTTTAAACCAGGATACATTAGATTGTTTGGATATCTTTCAAAAGTTATTATTAAGTTCTGTGCCCACATACCCTGGCAACATTATATACTATGATAATAACCCAGGAGGCCCAGAGGAGTGAGTAGAGAACAGGGAATTCACCAAGGAGATCCTTTGATTTAGGTTTTCTTGTTATTTTTTCCAGAGTTCTTTATGTCTGTATATTTAGCATAAATGTATTTTTCTTTATGGCCCATTTTGATAAGGTAAGAATGGTACATTTACAAGATAAATCCAACCCATCACCTTGGCTTAATGGAATGGTCATTTTCTTTTCTTTTCTTTTTTTTAAGTTTTACTTATTTATTTGCAAGCAGAGAGATATAGAGAAGAGAGAGAAGAATGGGTGCACCAGGGCCTCTAGCCATGCAAAGGAACTCCAGATGCAAGCGACACTTTGTGTATCTTGCTTTATGTGGATACTGGGGAATCGAACCCAGGTCCTTAGGCTTTGCAGGCCAGCACCTTAACCTCTGAGCCATCTATCCAGTCCCAGGATGGTCATTGTTTAAATGTGGCAGAGCATTATCTCCTGGGTACATCAAGTTCAATCCATAAAGTTAGAGCAGTCGAAGGGGATGCTGCTACTTGTACAACATCCCTAGGATTTGCTTGCACTATACAATTTGTTGATGTCTCTTGAAAGGGACATGGTCTCTTGGGTCTTCATAAAACCTACTTCTCTACATTTTAAACCTAGAATAACATCTTGTCTTTTTCTGTGATATTTCAGAAATGATAGAGGCTTTTCTGTTTTGAAAATAGAGCACTTGTGCTTGGCTCAGGGTTAAATACAACTTGGCTGGTTTCCTAAATTACATGTGACACAATGCACTTGATCTCTCTTCCAGTCTATATTCATTTTCTTCCTCCATTTTGATAATCTTCTCAAGTTGATAGACAGAGGTTTTAAACAAAGCAAAATCAACCCTTCTTAAATATACGTTTCCATAATATAGACTTGTCCTTGATTTCTGTAGACATATAGGCTATATTTTGTTTTAAGAGCAATCCTTTTCTTCTTACCTTGGTTAGGAGGTTTTCATAATCTCCACTTTCATTTTTTTTTAATTCATGCAGATCTGCTATTTATTTTTTTTTTATTGTCCTTAATGAGTTACATTATTTAGTGGGCAAACAATGAGTTGTTATCCCCGATGTGCCCCCTCCCCCACCCCCAATCAGCTGGATATCCTCCTCCGTGGGCCCAGATCAGTCCTTGTGACAGGGGACCATGGATAGCCTAGTATTCAGCGAGGTACGCCTGGCCCTAGTATATTGTCACTGAGGGGTGCCATGCCTCTGGATAGTCTCCCCTACCACAGCTCTCACAATCTTTCTGCCCCCTCTTCTGCTCAGTTCCCTAAGTCGTGGTGGGTGAGTATTAAGGCTGCTTTAATGTTGTGAGTTTAGGGGTCTTTGTGTCGAAAATCATTGGCTTCTCTCTCCCTGGCTTATCCTGTGTTAATTGAATGGTTGTGGCTGTGGCTCCCTTGTTCATCCCATCATTCTCTGTGGGATTCCATATGGATCCTCCACAATATGGCTATGGTGGCTCATCTCTTGCCAGGATCTTAGCTATCTGCCCACGGTTGGTTGGTAGGGTTAGATGGGTCACATCTCTCTCGCTGCATCCTGAAAAATGCAAACACAATTGTCTCTGATGTGCCCCTATGCTCAATGCTGGTTCCAATCAGCAGAATCCATTGCTGGTAAGTGTCTGGAGCTGAGATCCTGGCTATTGCTTGTGTCCATGGCCTGGATCACAGCTAAAAACCCCAACCCTTGTTCCCCGGGGACTCCGAGTGGCTTCTAGTCCGCCATCATGAACTGGAAGATTTTTTTTTATATTTATAGTGTCAGCAGGGTATGTAGACCTCTGTGCTAACATGCCCCATGGTTTCCAACCAAGGCATATCTCCAAGCACCTGTTTTTATTGCAAAAAAATGAATATTGCCTGCATGAGTTCCCTATCCATCTGCCCTAATTGCCACAGTCTCCTCACAAGTGATTACTGACATGGAGAGCGCACATCTAACAAGTGTATCCAGTTGCTTGTGTGCCTCAGTGCTTTTCAATATATAAGTGCAATAACAGCATGTGAAATTTCATACAGCATGAAATTATAAATGCACATGACAGATATCAACAGCTTGGTGCTTAAGCTTACTTGTTCTGTGATTTTTTTTATGGAAAGAGATTCAGCCCCTTGATTAATTTTATGATGGTTGACAATATGCTATGAATAATTCTCTATAGGCACAACTCCCTAAAACAATTATATATATATTTCTTCAAGATGAACCAAATCCATGTTTAGCACACAATTATTCTAGTGATACAACCTTGCAGGGAATAAGCTGAAATACAATTTGATATATCCTAGATTTCTGCTTTTTTTCCCCCTCTGTACTTTCATTTTACCCTGGAGCAATTGTGAAACTTTACATTGCTCACCAAACCAACTATTATTATTTGAACTCTGCACCTAACCTATCCTTGAGTTTTTGCAAATTTGAAGCAATAAATAGTTAGAGAAAACAGAAACTGAATGTAAAATAAAAAGACATTAAATCCCAAAATCGGAATATGAAAACTTAGAATATTAAACAAATTGGACCAGAAGGTGCTTTAGCCATGAAAAGCTGAAAGAAGTTACCAAAATGATAACTACATTACAGAGTAACAAGTATAATAAGTAATAACTTCAATGTAACAGAAGAGCGCAAACTAGGAATCAAGTATGTTTGTTTCCTTGGTGAGATGGCTAGGTTTTGTTGTCAGTGTGACATTTTTAGAAATCTCGGGTGGGTCTCTGAGAATGTTTACAGGACAGGAGCCTCTCAGTAGGTGCATGATATATGGAGGCTCAGGAAAGCTAGAAACAAAACTTTCCTTCCTGGGAGGGCACTTAAAGAGGGAAATTCCAGAGGTAGTGAGTTAACAAGTCTGGGATAGCGTTGCAAGATCCCACCTTAGGGCTATTAAAGGGGAAGGAAATCTTCTGTCCACTCCCTGTCTGTTTACTGTTTGTTGGTTTATGGCGTTGATGACTCTCTCTGCTTCGACAGAGAGACAGACTCCTTCGCATTCATGGAACTTTCCCTGGATTTGTAGCTTCAATAAATCCTTTCCTCCCATAACTGTGCCTAGTTTGGAGACTTACATGGCTGCCTCTGACACTTGGTTAAATTAAAATGTAAATAAAGGGTAAGAGACCAGTGAGGTAGACATCTGGAGGGATACATGAAAAGGAGAAAGGTAGATTTGTATTGCACTTTCCACTGATGCCAAGATGGGCATTAGTGGACCATGCAGCTGGCCCCAAAGGTGCAGGCTTACACATTCAGAGCACCCCATGGCTCTACAGATGAGTCAAAATTCCTTTAAAAGCAGATGATTTACTTTTTCATAAAACCACTCATGAAACTACCAGAAGAGAGAAAGATAAGAACACATGAAAAAAAAATTAATATCATGCTAGAATTTGGACATATGTTATTGACTATTATCTATTTTATGTTAATTTTTCTTGGGGAGAAATGAACAATTATATTTACCCCAAGTTAGGCATCGATAATTGACAAAAGAATCAATTCTATCCAAGTCCAACTTGGTAAATAGGTATGCTTACTTACAGGAGCCCAAGTGAGTATTTATTTACAGGATTGTGAGTGACCCCTCAGTTAATTGCATAACCAAAGATTCCCATCCTATCATGGTTGGTAACCCCTCACATAAATTGCATCACAGAGCCCCAGTTTTAGTGAACCTTCCACTTACTATAGATTCTAGAATCCCCCTGTAATCATTTGCAGCTGGGCAGGGGGAATAATCGATGTAATTATAGCTGATGGTCATAAGATCATTTCCCTTCCTCATTCTTCTACAGAGTATTAAGAATTAATGCCTTCATTGCCATCACCATAGACCTATCATCATTTTGCTCATTGATTTTCTGTCACCATGGCTACCTAACTGACATCATCTCTACTCCAAGATGGCAATTTGATATCATGAGGACAAAGCTGTTCTCCAACATCTATTTTCTCAATTGAAGCTCTAGCCCCAGTGGTAGGTCAAGAGTAACCAGGAGAGTGTGAAAAGTTTGATGCTAGTCACTTACTGTATTTTTTTCTCCATTCAGCTCTTTTTAGTGGCAATTCGATGTTATAATATCCCTATTTAGGATTATGTCCCAGTAAATAAATTCTACCATGTTCTTTACCCACTAAAAAAATAAAGGAAGCACCATTTTTGTCAAAGTTAAGTTGAAAAGAAAATATTTGAGTTAGTACTTAATTTACTTCTAATTTCTAAAATGAAAATGAATGACATGGGTCACCAGTATATAAAAAATAAAAATAAAAATATAAATATAAGTATAAATATATAGATATAGATAGATATAGATATAGATTATATAGATATATAGATATATAGATATATAGATATATAGATATATAGATATATAGATATATAGATATATAGATATATAGATATATAGATATATAGATATATAGATATATAGATGTAGATGTAGATGTAGATGTAGATGTAGATATAAATTACAAACAGAATTCACTATGATTTTTTTTCCTTGATTAAAAGCCACAAAGCACCATGTCTTTGCTTCAATGTCCATCTTCATCCTCATTAGCGTTGTGAAGAACCAAGTATCAATTTTTATTCACTCAGAGCTTAAGAGAGCATGAAACCTCTCAGTGTCGCATCCAACATGATTACGTTTTATGAGTGATAATCTACTTTATGCTAAATATGACAACTCTTCCTCCCCAGAGAAGGAAACCGATATTTCGCATGAAATGTAGACAGCCGGCATGTCTGAAACGAGAGAATGCCATTTTGTTGACTGAATTTATTAACACAAATGTGAGATCAATAAAAATATCTCCTGTTCATAGAATATTCAAGACTGTTGGAAAGCACTTTCCAGTTCACAATGAATCGAAAGGATGTTTGTCCAGACAGTTAAGTTTGTCAAGGTAGTTTACAAGCATATTCTTTTCTACCTGTAAGTATGACTGGTCTCAGAGCTTCATGGTACAAAGAATTAAATAGTGGAACCAACTCTTAGCAATTCACTGGCTGTGTGACCCCAGACAAATTCCTTAACCTTTCTGAGGCCAGTCGTTATCACCAGAGTGTGGTATCAGTACGAAAAAATGAAGTACTTCTCAGTCCAGTTCCAGCCCTCCTTACTTGAAAATGTTAGTTGTTTTCTTTCTGTACTATGAACACTCCACTTGGCATTGTTCTGTGCTTTCATTTATTGGTAACTGTGCATACAAAAACTGTGTATAAAATCATATGATTCATGTATCAAGGAAAAACGCATCACTCACTGAACAAACTTTCTAACCTGCTTCCCTGTGATGTAATTTGCAGTTACATATTTGAATTAGTTAACTATTGAGACTACTTGAGAGCCTGACACCACTCTTGATATGCCCTCTTCCCCTCGCTGTTCATTTCATCTGGAAGGTTCTTCCTTTTTCCCTCCTTTCAATTTGCATCCATTTTTTCATCAGTGATTTTGGACAGATATGAGGGCATCACCCATAAAAGGCTACATGCTACAGATAAAGGGAATTTGAGAACAATGGAGCCTTTCTGGGCTCTGGTGGGTTTAACCCTGGTGGCTAAGATACAGGGCAAGCAATGCTTCCAGAGACACTGTGATCAAGTGTTCAAGTTGATTTTCTAACACCAAAATGCAATAAGGATCATGGACACAAATAAGCAAACACAAAGTAAGCGAGAAAGACCACAGTAGGCTGGAGGAGAGAGAGAGACATAGACAGAGACAGAGACAGAAAGAGCCACTTGTTCTATGGTGGAAAGGGGCTAGGGACTGAGGTAATCTTTACTGGGACTGCTTATCCTTCCCCATTGTAGGTAGAACCACTGAAGGCTCTCCATGCCTTATGGACATGTGCCTGCCAATCTCAACTGAGGAGCTAATCATACATTACTTGTCTTCTGTAGTCAGGCTTACAGATCCACGGGAAGTCCATAATGGCAGAAGAGGCTAGCCCCCTTTCACAGATGCAAACAGAAAGAGAAGCCACCAGGAGCCATCCCAAGAAAGCACACATGGACACCATAGAGCAGGGACCCAGCCAGAGCTCAGACTTCTCTGCATACCTTTAGCTTCAAGTTCAGATTCACATCCCCCCCAAAACCACACCCAATGGCCAAACCCCGGGATCCACCCACGATGACACCTAATCCAGACAGGCAGCTGAAAATCCAAGTCACATGCATTAATAAGCATGTGAGACTATTGAAAGACATACATTCAAACTACCACATTGTGCACCTTATTTATGAGTCAGGGTCTGTCCCTCTGAATTTACAGCTCACCAGATTTGCTAGACCAGTCAATGCAAGGGTGCCTCATCTCTTCCTCATAGTGCATGTATTGCATGTGAGCGCTATGATGCATGGCTTTTCCTAACTTTTCTGTGCAAGCTCATTAGTCGTAATATAAGGAATATTCATTGTGGAAACAATTGTAGGTTTGGAGGGGTGTTGAACTCAGACCCTCTGGCTTGTATAACAGTCACTTTACACACTGAGTCATCTCCTCAGGGCCAAATAGGAAATACTTTTTAAGGTCAATATTCCACAATAGGTAACTTTAAAAGTACAGATCCCACTGTTTCTGATTCATCCTAATGGACAATTAATGTTTTCCTTGATAATGCTTGGGTGCGTGATGTTTGGTCAAGTTGAGCTGTCTTGTTTGGACAGAGGTCAGTAATGAAGCTGCAGATTTCTAGAGAGTCCAGGGTTAGCATAGCCAACACAATACTAGGTAACCATTGTATAAGAGTTGTCATGAGGGTTGGGCCTTCTAAGTACCTATACTGTTAGCACATCTCTAATCCATTTTTTCACATACAAAATACCTGATATATATATATATATATATATATATATATATATATATATATATATATATATATATATATATATATCCATTTGGCTTCAGAAAAGCCACATTTTCCAGGATGACAAAGAAAACAGAAGGACGAAGCACAATACTGTGACCTTGAACTTCAAATATCATAGCTGTTCTTCTGCATAGATGAAATAGAGACAGAACTCTATGAATTGTAAGACCTCATCCAAAAATCATTCATAATGATAATAACTACCAAGAAAGGAAATAACCTCAGAAGGTGATCATTTAAAAAAATATAGAGAGGAACATATAATATTTTCAATTTCAGAAATCGTCACAAGAAACCCTCCAGTTATTCACAGGAGTTAAAACATACAAAAATAAGGTGTGTTGAATTCTTATCCATTGCATATCATTTTATCCCACTCACCTTGGATGAATATTTATGTTATATATCCTTTAAAAATCCATTTTCCTGAAATCTCTTCTGCTGGAATTCAGCAAGCCTAAATCTATTCATATAAATTTACTCATAATGATAAAAGTCTGGTTTCCACAATTATTTTTATATTAATAATGATGACCTTACATAGCAGTATTTGCCAGATTTGTGCTTTAAGCCATTACAGATATGAAATCATTTAAATTGAGTGATTTTTAATTGATTTCATCACTCAGCAGACATAAGCCATTCTTCCAGCTTTGAATATGGGCAAAGAACAATGTCGCATTCTGACAAAGAAAGGACAGATCATTCTAGATAAACCTGTGTCCCTTCTTTCTGACAGTCCATTCACATTGGCCTATGTACACATAAGCTACAGCAGACATGTCTTTACCTAAGCTCTGTGCATGAGCATTCCCGTTCTGTCACACCATACATATGAATTAACCACAATGAATCCGTCTTACCTTAAATGTCATGTAAACCCATCAGAGTCATTCCTCATGCTGAAAGACACACGTCATTCATAACTCAATGTGAAGAATGATTGAATCGTTTTCTTTCTCATCTGAGACAGCTTTTGTCTAAAACTTACTATGTAGCTCATGATGGCCTTGAAGTTCTGCTTCTCCTGCCTTCACCTCCTTAAGGTTGGAATTGTACACATGTGCCCAGGAAGAAGTAGTGAGAACAGGAACCCAAGGATATTAGAATCACACCTGTGATGAGTTTTCTGAGTATCAGACCTCTGGTTCTAAAATTTATGTTTAATTCAATGGGAGCATTATTTTTCCTTAATGACCATAGTTAAAAAGCACAAATATCACCAGGAAAATTTAAGCCATGATGGGTGAAGTCTAGAGCAGTTTTTTAAATTAATTTAAAAAAATTTTATTTATTCATTTTCAAGCAGAGAGATACAGAGAGAGAGAGAAAGGAGAGGAGAGGAGAGAGAGAGAAAGAGAAAGAGAGAGAGAGAGAGAGCACCAGAGCCACTACCTTGTGAGTCTGGCATATGTTGGTACTGGGGAATTAAACTGGGGGCCTTAGTCACTGGAGGCAAGTGCCTTAACCACTGAGCCATCTCTCCAGCCCTAGAGTAGTTGTTGAATGATCCTGAATCATGATTGTTTATATATCTTCCATTCTGTCCACGTCTGCTCATTTCAACAATTAGAGTAGAATTCTCATTCCACAATTGTTGACTGAAAGGAATGGTATTAAGCAACAAATCCCAGTCTCAGGATTACTCTACAGTTTGGTTTATGACATCTGGTCCCTTATGACAGGTGGGGTCACAGAAGCATAGAGAAATCACCAGTCACTATGTGGTCAGGTATGACATTTAGACAAGCAGAAAAGAAAAGAAGCCTCTAGAGCTTTCCAATCCCTTTGGCCACAGTCATGATTGACCTGGAGGTGTCAAGGCCATAGATGTCCTATATCCCACTGAGAAACTGTGGTATGCCTTAGATGGTGTTTGATCCTTGATTGAGTGGTACGTAATTTACATGGTAACTGCACAGTTTTTTACAATTTACTCACTGATGTTGGAGTCTGTTGGTATTATAATTCGTGACAGAACAGTTTCTGGTAGTAGTCATATGGCTTGGGAAGAAATGTATTTGGAATACTTGGGTTTTAGTCGGTCTATCTTATCTGATCATGAATAGTTAGAGATGATTTACTCCCGACTTCCTTTTCTCCCCTGTATATATAAAACTGGACTCAAAAAAACAACAACAAAAAAAAAAAACCACAAAGAGCACAATGTGGAAAAGGAGTAAAAACAAAGTAATTTTAGAGTGGGGGAAAAAAAAAAAAACTAAGAAACCTTGCCTCCAACAAGTGATCACAGTTCATAGCATCACTGATAGCCTGCTGATGATAAGAACCCTTCATGTATTTCTGAAAATTCAGAACCAGACTAATTCCAACTTAGGATAAACTACAAAATCCTAAAGCAGTAACTACTGTTCAACATCATAATGCTATAGATTGCATAGGGAATGCCCCCAAAGGCTCATAAATCAAAGGCTGGTTCCCTGTGGGGACACTTTTGGGAGGACTGGAATCTTTGAGTGGTTGGTCTCCTGGGGGCTTGTGGGGTTAGGTGTTTTGGGCAACACATGAATCCTTAAATCTTCCTTTGACTTGTTGAGCTTTTCCTACTCTACTTCCCTGGTACATCGCTTCATCATAGGCACAAAGCCTTGGGAACATGGGACCATGGATTGGAACCTCCAAAGCTGCAACCAGAACAACCAAACTTTCCTGTCCATAAATTGATTATCTGAGGTCATGGTTCCAGCAATGACAATCTGGCAAAAAATAATCATCAGGGGCTGGAGAGATGTCTCAGTGGTTAAGGCACTTGCCTCCAGTGCCTAAGGCCCCGGGTTCAATTTTCCCCAGGACCTACATACGCCAGACCCACAAGGTGGTGTCCCTGGTTCTCTCTCTCTCTCTCTCTCTCTCTCTCTCTCTATATATATATATATATATATATATATATATATATATATATATATATATATATATATATATATATATATCTGCTTGAAAATGAATAAATAAAATTTTAAAAAATTAAAAAATAAAATAAAATATTTAAAAATCATCATCATCATCATCATCATCATCATCATCAAAAGAAAGTTCTGAGAGTTTTCCAGCTCAGAGGAATCTGAGACTTAAAGAGCAAGTGTCCTGAGGATTCTGAAGCAATTTAATTCATTTTGAATGAAAGTGTAAAGAATAGGAGACGAAACAAAGAAACAATCTATATTTGTATGCCCATCTTGAGCACTGCCTGTCAAAGGCTTGACCAGTGATCTGGCTTTTATATTTCTCTAACACAAGTAAAGTTAGGCAAGCCCAGGGTTGACAAAAGACAACTGCTGAGAGATGGTCCTTGTCTGACAGATGCAAGATTATACCACTCATGATGATTTAAGCAAAGAAAACTTGTTCCTATAAACAATTCCACCGTGACATGGTTTCCTGTGTACACCTTTCTGGATGAAATATGTCAGCCTTTAGTAGATCTGGGGAATATTTTTAGCATAAAAAACATGTCAACTTTCTCTAAATCTGTCCTTAGAAAACCTCATTTTCTGTCTAACATTTGATGCAAGTGACACCTCAGATTAAACATATACCTCATCTTCAGTCTAGGCACAAAAAGGCCATGTTCTCCCAAACAGCTTCCATGCAGGAGTCTCGAGTTGGAGGCAAATGTTGAAAGTGGAGGTGGCCAGTCTATTACCTAAAGCCCATAATTAGACTGAATTAAGTGTCTCTTGGTGATGCAGGCTCTTATCGAGCTCATGCTGAGTCTATTAAATCTCATTTCAATCCTAACAAGTATTCCCCATCGATTTAAGCCAGTTTAACAAGCTGACATTTTCTAGACCTTCCCAACAGTCTCTTAAGATTGGGGAAGCATGGCACCCATCAGTAACAACACACTTGGGCCAGGAAGACCGGGCTGAGTACTAGGATATCCAGGATCCCTTGCCACAAGGACTAATCCAGACAGCCCACGGAGGAGGATATACAACTGATCGGGGATGGGGAGGGGGGGAATTGGGGAAGTCGGGATAACAAAGCATGGTTTGCCCACTAAATAATGTAACTCATTATGGACAATAAATATATATTTTAAAAATAAATAAATAAATGAATGAATAAATAAATAAATAAAAAGAATGGGGAAGCAATGGAAGCACCCTTACAACCTACCAGAATTGTTAACCATCGTCTCATTGCCTAGAGCATTCATTGGTTAGCAGCCAGGAAAACACTCAATGAAGTTTTCATTCTGTTAGTTCTCCTACACTACCAAGCATATACATAATATAATTAAATGTCAAAGAAGTTTATGTGCTGTTTAAGGGAAGAGAATGGATCTTGGATCTGAAATTGGATGAGATATACGAGGTGCAAAGAAGCCTACAATGTTTCCTTCCTCCTTTCAGACCTCCAAGGATTCCATGAAGCTCTGCTTATTATTCAGTTAGATTATAAATTTTTTCTCAGTGTTTTATGAAGTTCAAATAACTCTATTTATCAAAAGGACTATAAGTTATTTTAATATTTCATTGCCATAGGGGGGAAAAAACTAGATCAGTATTTGAAATATAATCCTTATGGAGCAGATTTAGGGTAATGGAAAAATACAGAAAATAGGAAATTAGCATAAAAAATAAATGAGTAAACTTATTAGATAATGAAAGCAAAAAGGAGATCGAGGCATGAAGAAGTATTGTATGTGTCCTGTCACTTTGCATTCTATGACTTTCTGTATTCCACATTGCATGAGTGTTTACTTTCAGCCACTGAGAATGTGGGTTTAACTGGATGATACACTGGCTGTCAGAACAGATGAAATGGAAATGAAATCATTTTGCCCAAAAATTTGCTTAAGTTATATCATGTCGGTCACCTGTCCTCCACCTTCACATATATCTTCCTGAAATGTGCATTGGCAAAAAAAAAAAAAAAATACAGGTGTATAGACTAAACAGAGAGCCAGGAAGAGATCCTTCTTCCTTTCCCATGGATGGTCTTATAACCCCCAATCCTATTGACGGATCCAGTATGTGCACCGAGGAAGGACCCCAGTGGGTAGGAGACAGAGAGGAGGGAAATGGGGACACATTCACAAGATTTGCTCATACAATGTATAAACTTATTCATAATAAAGATATTTAAAAAAAGAAAAGAACAAGAAAGACTATAAAATGTTAAAATGAGCCAGATACGCAAGGTGTAGTTCTTCTGGAGGCTAGAGGCCTCTCTCTCTCTTAAATAAACGAATAAATAAATATTTAAATGAAAAGGAAAGAAAGCAGCTGATGGACATGCCCCTCTCTGCTCAGGGGCGACCTTCTCTATTCCCCATCACTGGGCGCTTCTGCAGGTTGGAGTCTTAAGAGCATGCTTTGCTCTCTTGTCTGCTTTTCCCTCATCAAAACAACTGTTCTGATCTTCTGACAACTGCAAAGAGCTCAGGGGAACACAATGCAAGGTTTATGATTACTTACATTTTCTTCAGGGGACATTAATTCATGGACACTCTGATCATATATCTTGGTTGTCTATAAAATGTATTAAACCATTAGCAATGGCCTGTGGGAGCAAAAAGAAGAGTCTTTGTCGAGCTTTAGGGTCTGTGTTTGCTCCACCAAGGTCAGGGTGTCCTTAAGTTAGGGGGGACAGGAGAGGTGAGAGGACAGTGTCTAAAATTTCCATTTCTCTATTGATTTCAAGTGACTCACCTTCACATTGTCTCCTGATTAATGTTCACTGGATCTCATTCCAATATTTTGACCATATTTGATGACCAGCTGTATTAGTCAGGGTTCTCTAGAGGAAACAGAGTTGATAGAACTGATTGTAGTAACAGGGAAGTTATTGGAGTAGCTTACGACAGTCCAACAATAGCAGTCTGCAGGCCCACAGGTGAAGAAACCAGTAGCTGTTCAGTCCACGTGGCTGGAGGCCTCAGCTGTCCCAATCCAGCCCAGAAGGCCTGATGGCTCCCTGGGGAGAGGCTGCTCTTCAGTCCACGATGTGAGCTGAGGAAACTGGGTTTCAATGTCCAGGAAGGGTAGGAGAGCAGGATGCTAGAACAGCCAGGGGAGGAAGGAGGAGTTCCCTTCCCCCCAACCCTTCTGGAAGATCCACCCACTTGGGGGAAGGGCAACTCTGGAGGAGGGACCTCCTCCTTTTGTCAATCCTTTCTGCATCCAAACTCAGAGACCTGCCCAAGATTACCGTGGATTATTAAACAGGTCAAGTTGACAATAAAATTAACCATAGCACCAGCTATCCCAATGAAGAACACAGAATTGTGCAGCATAGCAAAGAGTCAGTTTAAATAGTAAGAGAGAATGCATACTATGGAATACTCAGTAGAACTCATTCTCGGAGAGTTTAGTTCCCTCCAAAAGCACAATGAGGCCTAAGTGGTGGACCATGGTGACCTATCTATTGATCTCAAAGCACCATTTTCATTAGGAGGCCACTAATCCTACTGAAGTTAGAACTTTAAGATTTTATTGAAAAATAAATAAATTTGAAAATCCCAGAAAGGATGTAACATTCCAGTAGAATGAATATCAGAGGGATATATTCCATATGTACTGTAAGAAATCTGAGCAAAATAGCATACTTGGAATTTCTTTGGAATTACTAATCTGTATTGACAATACACCTTGTTAAAGGCCATATACCTAAATAATGCCCAAGTACTGACATACCTTTGTGTAAAATGGGAAAAGAAACACCTCTTTTATAAACAGGTGAAATATAACAGAACATGATACAACTTGGTGTTTATAAGATTATAAGAAAACAGGTATTCTTGGTTGTGTACTCATGTGTGCATGAGTATGCATATGAAGGCAAAAGGACATTGGTATTGTTAATTAAGTTGCTGTCCTTTAAAAAATATATATGGCTTCCTTACAGATCACCAATAAGAATAGATTGGTCAATTGGCCAATGAACTCCAAGGATCTTCCTGTCTCTTGCTGTCCATGTGCTGGGATTACAAGTGCATACTTACACGTATGTGTGAGTCATGTCTCTGTGTGTGTAATGTGTGCGATTTGTATGTGTGTGATGTCTCTGTGTGTTTAATGTATGGAGGTTGCAGTGTGTATGTGTGTAATGTTTATATGTGTTTAATGTGTATATGTGCGAGTATGTGGGTTTCTCTTTATAAAATGTTTGTGTGTGTGTGTGTGTGTGTGTGTGTGTGTGTGTGTGTGAGTGAGTGAGGGTAGGTAGATGTGTGTACTTCATGTGTGTGAGGATTGTTGGTCCTAGCCTCTTACCTTTTTTGAGGTGGGCTGTCTTGGCACCTGCACAAACCACACTAGCTGGCAAGCCAGCTTCTTGGAATTATTCTGTTTCTGACTCCCATCTTATAAGAGGTGGCAGGATTAAAGATTTGTGCTATTGCACATGACCCTTTGTAGAAGCTGGGAATCCAAACTCAGGTCTTCATGCTTGTACAGAAAGTGCTTTACACACTCACCTATACTTCAAGCCAAACAATAGCTATTCTTACAGGATTTTGTCAAAAGCATGAGCAAGGAAAGCTTGTCATTAAGGATAGTTTTGTGAAGTGCTCATTTCAATGATAAATTTTTCTTCTTCATTTACCCTTAAGATATAATAAAAAATGCGAATCATCACTTCTAAGAAAAATAATCTGCCCAATGAAAGATGAATGATCAAATCAATTAGAAAATCACAATGGTGTATCACTCATTTGCTGAGGACTTGAAAATAGAGAGATAAAAACATTTCGTTCAGCTTATACTTTATGAGAAAATAGATGAAATTGAAACATGAGTTTGTTACACTATCTGGTAATAAATGCTGTGAAAGAAATGATACATAGAGGGCTGGAGAGATGGCTCAGCAGTTAAGGCACTTGCCTCCAGTGCCTAAGGCCCCGGGTTCAATTCCCCAGGACCCACATAAGCCAGACCCACCAGGTGGTGGTCCTTGTGCTCTCTCTCTCGCTCTCTCTCTCTCTCTCTCTGCTTGAAAATGAATAAATAAATTTTTTTTAAAAAAAGAAATGATACATAGAGTATAAATAAGTCACAAATGATGTTTTTTTCTGGGAAGTCTTTTTATTTTTATTTTTCATTTTATATATATATATATATATATATATATATATATATATATATATATATATATATATATATAATACACTGTACGGGCAAATGTTGTGTTGGTACCCCATTTCCCTTCTCCCTGTCCCCAACATACCCAAATAGAAAAAATGATGATTTTTATTAACAGTCTAGCTAAGGATGGAATGTCTGAAATGATAGCATTTGCACAGGAGCTGAAAAAAGATGTATTAATGAGTGAGAAAAGATGTATTAATGAGCCTCAGGGGTGTCTGGGCAGATGCCTCACACAGCAGCCCAGGGCTCAGGAGTTCTTCAGCACCAAAGGTGGCATATTAAGGGATCCCTAGGAGGTAACTGGAGTGAGAACAAGACAGGAAAGATCAGAGAAGAGCTGAGGCCTGCCTTCCACCTTCTCATTTGGGCTTTATCTTTAGTCTGATGGGACCCTAAGCAGTGGAATACATCTCCATTGATATTAGACATCAGATAAGGAAGGCCTGGGTGCAAAGTGGAAAATTCTTCTCATGGGTTAAAAAAAAAAAGATTGTCAGAATGATTAGCAGTGGGAGATTAGGCTGTGTATAGATTTTGTGCTTTTATTTTTATATTTTTTAATATTTTATTTATTCATTTTCAAGCAGAGAGATACATAGAAAGAGAAGAAGAAGAAGAAGAAGAAGAAGAAGAAGAAGAAGAAGAAGAAGAAGAAGAGAGAGAGAGAGAGAGAGAGAGAGAGAGAGAGAGAGAGAGAGAGAGAGAGCACCAGGGCCACCACCTTGTGGTGGCTTATGTGGGTCCTGGGGAATTGAACCACGAGCCTTAGGCACTGGAGGCAAGTGCCTTAACCGCCGAGCCATCTCTCCAGCCCTGTGCTTTTATTTTTTACCCTTTCATTACATTTCTTACCCCTGGTACCCTCTTCATCCCTCAACTCACACTAAAGCTTTTCCCTTAAACACTTCATTGAGAGACTTAATATGTGAATACACTGCAAATTGGCTGGATCCCCATCACAGCGTCTTCATTTGTCCCCTTTCCCCAGAAGATACCAAGGAATCACCTTGAGTAATCATTGTTCCAGAAGGTTCCTATGGGAAGGACAATGCCTCACAGTAAGCCTCTCTGTCCTGTGAGTCTTACATTCTCCCCATCTCCACTTTCCCACAATGTTCCCTGAGCCTTGAGGGTGTGTTAGAAGGATCCTTGAGTGTGGGGCTGCCTTGTATCTCCTACTTTGGTGAGTTTTCAATGTCCTGCTTGTCTCCTGCCATCTCCCCAGAAAGGTTCTCATGCAAGCAGTGAGAGCAGTACTCATACTCAACCCACCAAATCATCCATAATGTAGCCAACAAGCAAATACAAAGGAAAACTGCTTTGAGATTCCATCTCTCTCTGTTCAGAATGACTGTCCTCATAAAACATCCAGGACAACAAATGCAGGTGAGGCTGTGGGGGAAAGAGGAACCCCCACTGACTGTCCATGGGTGTGCAAACCTTCACAGCCACTATGGAAACCAGAATGGAGGATTCCCAAGTCTAACACACATCTTCCCCTTTGATGCCTGTGCAAATACTCTATAGATTCTTCTACCCTTTTAATTCCTATCGTATTTTTAGGCCCATTTTTTTCTTACTATTTTTAGAGAAAGTTCTTAAAAGATTCATATGATTGGGGGCTGGAGAGATGGCTCAGCAGTTAAGGCACTTGCCTCCAGTGCCTAAGGCCCCAGGTTCAATTCCCCAGGACCCACATAAGCCAGACCCACAAGGTGGTGGCCCTGATTCTCTCTCTCTCTCTCTCTCTCTCTCTCTCTCTCTCTCTCTCTCTCTCTCTCTCTCTCTCTCTCTCTCTCGGTCTCTCTCTCTGTATCTCTGCTTGAAAATGAATAAATAAAATATTTTAAAAGAGATTCATATGATTGGATATTGACTGTGAGAATGAAGAATTTCTAGAAGTGTCTGTAAGGTGAAGGATGGAACTGAGGATAATGACAGGGAGATTCTGGGGAAGGAACAGGTGCAGGTGAGTTCACCGCCATGAGCTCCAAGCATTGCAATCTGTAGTGTAGAAGAAAGCAGAAAAAGGACAGCTAACTATGAACGTATGCAAGATCATGAAATATTCAGTAAAATAAAATTATGCACGTTTGTTCGTAAAACTAGCTAGTGATCAAAAGATCCCGACATTAGTACCAGTTCAAGCTTTTATAGCTGACACAGAATTTCTTTGTCATTGTATTCTCTATTTTCCAAATTTTTACTACAAACATGGACATTGAATCAGGGATAAAAAAATCATTTGAAATAGTTTTGAAGATCATGGAGAAAGATAATTGGGGTAAAGTATGGTTTTAAAAACCCAGCTGTTAGAGAAAAATCACTGGAAGTATCTTGCAAACACCAAACACAGCTGGTGTGGAGGACAGAGACATTATGCAATTTGAATTCTTTACTGTCTCTGCTGAAATGGAAAAGAATTGGAGGAAAACATCTCTTTATACTAAAGAAGATTGCCAGTTGCTTTCCAAGTTGAAAACTCTCAGCAAGTTATACTGTGTGTAAATTTCCTGACAACATATTATAGAAAACGGTCAGCTCAGGTGACATTCCACATCACTGAGGCAGGTAATGGAGCATTGAGGGGACATCCTTTCATCAGTTCTAGGAATTTAGAGGTGGATGTGTGATACTTTTATTTAAACTTCAGGAAAATAAGACTGTGTGCTGGAATGTCAACACTAGTTTTTCCATATATAAAAAGGTATGTATGGTCATACATACAAATTTACATAGAAAGAGATAGACAGAGAAAGTCAAAGGAAGGATAATCCCCTAATTGGTGACCTTGAACTTGAGTGATTCTTTTCTCTTTTCTAAAATGGTATGTATTGTTTCTTTCTTTGCATGCTTTTCTTCAAAAATAACTTGCATACATTATTCATGTGATAAAATATTTTACTGTTAAAACAATAATCAACTTTATAAATAATTTAGAATAAGGAGACTGTCTAAAATTAGGAACTTAGAATATAAAATTAAATCAAAAAGCCAGATGACAGCATATGGAAAAATCACTTTTAAAAAGTAATTTCCTTTCTAGCTTTGCTGATACACATATATGTATATATAACTATAATACATTTATACATAGATCAAACAAAAAGTTCAACATTCAAACATTCATCATATTCTATGGCATATTTATCTGTAGCCTATACTTAGGTGTTTCTTTACCTTAAAACATCTCTGCTTTTCAGAGAGTATTTGCATTGACATATATTTATAAACCATCTCTAGATCCTCATGTAGGAAATACATTCTCAGGTTCTTGGTCCGCTCTTCTATTGCAATGTTTATCCTTCCTAAATGTTAGGATATGGAAAAATACCAGTAGCTTTTATTTCATATCACTAGTTTATACAAATACTGCTGCATCGTTCTTTAATAGAGTTTTGTTTTCATCTTAGAAGCCATTTTTCAATGTTGGATATACTTTTTTCCTTTTAATAATGCTTAATATGTATTCTACACTTTCTTTCTAAGTGTCTTATTATTTGATCTCTAATGCCCTCCTCCACTCATTTGATGTTTCTGCCTCCTTGAATACCAAGTTCTTTGTTTCCATACCTTCTGTTTCGGTTCTGTCTGCCCTGTTCTCTGTGAACATGATGGTTGAGTTCATTGTAACAGTCACATGCAGATTAATGGTGATCTACCATATTGTTTTCTCTCCTGGGACTTGTAAGTGCTATCTCATTTTTTTAAAAAAAGGGGGTTGGGGCCTCAAGTTGAATACCTTGAGGTGGGACAATAACCCTGGCTCTTCTGTATGGAATCTGACGTAATAGGCAGTGTCCCCATGCAGAGGAGAAAGTGATATGTAGCAGAGGTGTCCTGGAGTCTGTACAGGAACATGGAATAATGTGACCCAAGCCAGAAATGTTGACTTTCCCAAACTGAAGAGGTCAAGAATTTATTTCCCTTGGAGTATTCAGAAGATGAGCTGTCCAACACTTTTACTGCTCCCACCCCACTACCGCAGGTCAATTTCTGGTGTGTGTCTGGAGCTGTGAATCTATACACTTCTGATGAATGGACCCCTGAGTGAATAGTTGGGTTGCTTTGCTCCGTCGTTTGTGTAACTGGTAGCCACAGGGAACCTCGGCAGAGGTATTGTTAACAAACTCATTTTCAAAAAAATTCAAGAGCCATTTTGGACTTTTTTTTCTCAAATGTTCAATAACCATGCTTATTTACCTTGTGTTTGTTGGGGGTTTGGTTTATAGTTGTCAGTAATTCATATATTAGCTTATGATTTTAGAAAACCTTAATAATGTATTAAGATCTGGGGAAAAGTTCTGATGGTATTTCCATAAACTATATTAAATATTCAAATTAACTGGGTATGTGGTGCTCACTTTTGATCCCAACACTCTGGAGACTGAGGTAGGAAAATCACTGTAAGTTCAAGGCCAGCCTGAGAATACATAGTGAATTCCAGGTCAGCCTGGGCTAGAGCAAGACTCTGCCATGAAAAACCAAAAATAATTAATTGATTAATTAACTAAATAAATTAATTAATAAATTACTAATTAAATTAGTAAATACTCTAACTTTTTAATTAATGAGTATCTAATTACCAATATGAGTTTGCACATTAAGACATTTCTATTTTATTTCCTATTTTATGCTCTTAAATGAATTTATACTTTTCTTCTGATACTATGTGGAAAATTTATTTTAATTTTGAAAACAGACATGTGAATTGATAAATACAATAATGGAGCTAAAAAATCAAATGTCTAAATGGTAATGATCACAGATTTATATATGATTCTTCATATATTTTAACTTTCATTTGTACATAGTGTTTCAGCAAGAAGAAAGGATACTGTAGAGTCACATAAATGGACCATTGCACATTAAAATTCTATTTCTCTATTTCTCTACCATTAATTGTTTTGAAGCAATAGAAGTTGACGTGACAAAAATGGAATTCAATGGGTATATTGTGAACAAAAATACATGAAAAAATATCATAAAGGAAAGAAAGCCAGGGCTGGAGAAATGGCTCAGCGGTTAAGGCACTTGCCTCCAGTGCCTAAGGCCCCGGGTTCAAATCCCCAGGACCCACATAAGCCAGACCCACAAGGTGGTGGCTCTGGTGCTATCTCTCTCTCTGTCTCTCTCTCTCTCTGCTTAAAAATGAATAAATAAAATATTTTTAAAAAGAGAAATCCACATGGATAATCAATATATCTGATATTGGAACCAGAATAATGTATTAAAAATGTAATAAGAGCAAATTTCCCTACACTGGAAAAGATTAATATATGAATACTAAAAGAGCTTATTTTCCTTTAGGTAAAATTGGCAGATAGGAACTTTCTGTATCTACATCCTGAAATCAATTTTTATTTACTAAAGTAAAGAAAAGGTATTACAAATTTCCAGAATGAAGAAAGAAGAAAAAGCTAAACTTGCTCATGATGGAACCAAACTTGAGTTGACATTAATCACTGTCACACCTAAAGAGCAAGAAATAACGGGGAAAAAACGTTATTGACGTTTACATAAAATAATTTATGGAAATAAGCTTTTTCTCCAATGTCAGAGTAACAAAAGATCTGCTAAAGCTCACAGGGTCTCAGATAATATCTATTTAAACATATTGGTGATTATACCATGTCTAAAAAGATAAGAAGTAACCCAAAATTTAAAACAAAAAATCATTCACATCAAAATGACCAAAAATAGTCATCCTTCTACTAGTGGAAAGAAGGTAGCACATGTCTGATCACTTTGTTGATTTTGAGGCATTTTCTCCCCAGTGGATCTTTGCCAGTATATTTTTTCTCTCTGTTGACATTACAGCATAAGGAATCTCAAAGGGAAGAATGAACTGTGATTACTTTACTCTGTGAGGCTTGTCATCTTTAAAAATTAACCTAGCTCTTCCATAAGGTTTTGAGAGCAGCCTTCCACAGGTCAAAACAAAGAACAATAACAACAAAAATAATAATGATGCATAGTAAACCCTGTCCTGTGACAAAGGCCCCAGTTACATTTCTTAGCAGAAATGATGGGCACCTCAGATCCTGCTGAGGGAATTTTCCAAGTTCTGCTCTGTGGTTATACCCTTGTCTACTCGGATCATCCTATGGCAGATTTGAAAATGATCCTAATATGCCTACTTATAAGTAGTTTGGGAAGTGCCGTTTACCAGGTTTTTTTAAAAAAATATTTTATTTATTCATTTTCAAGCAGAGAGTGTGTGTGTGTGTGTGTGTGTGAGAGAGAGAGAGAGAGAGAAAGAGAGAGAGAGAGAGAGAGAGAGAGAGAGAGAGAGAGCACACCAGGGTCACCACCTTGTGGTTCTGGCCCATGTGGGTACTGGGGAATTGAACTGGAGGCCTCAGGCACTGTAGGCAAGTTCCCCAACCACTGAGCCATCTCTCCAGCCCATTTACCAGGTTTTTAATCACACAGTGATGTGCTCTTGCCAATGGATGTTATCAATGGAAATGACCAAATATATTAATATAATATGAAGAAAGTTATCTATAAATGAAAGCGCATATGCTCAAATCAAAACACAGTGTGGCTGATATCTGGATGTATCATTGTTTTTTATCCAGTCCTATATTGATGATAAGTCTCTAACATTTCTTGGAGCTGGAAAATGGCTCAGTGGGTCTTGACCCACATTTTCATGCAAAAATGTGTGACCTGGCTTCAATTCCCAAGCCACCAACCATGTAAACCAGAAGCAAAAAGTGGCACATGTATCCGGTATCCTTCTGCAGTGGCAAGACACACACACACACACACACACACACACACACACACACAGAGAGACAGAGAGAGAGAGACAGAGAGAGAGAGACAGAGAGAGAGAGAGAGCTTATCATTCATGGGGCTGCTATGTCATTTTTTGAATACACTGACCACATTCTTTAGAAAGCATTTTACTGCTCATATTTCTTCTTAAATACTTGAATTATGAACTTATAGACAGAGGCTCTATTAGAAATTTAGGAACAGTTTTACTACTGCTAAAATCTTGCCTTTTCCCCTGTGAATATGTTGGTATTCTCAGGGTCCCAAGAAATTCATGACAACATCTACTTTCTCTTAAGTTGCAGGAATAAACACTAGGATTGCCACTCTTACCCAAATGAATCAATGGCCCAAACAAATAACAGTGTAGTGGGTTTGAGAGAGGGCAAAATGGGAAACCATCAGAGATTTGGACTTTTAGCCACAGCTGTGTTCCAGCACCAGCTTACTGGTTGGAATGTGCTTCTGTGTTTCAGCACAGGGTGAATTCCATGCAACCATGCTCTCCTCTTGATCTGAAGAGGCAAGCCAGAAGTGTGAGTCATCAGTGATGGGCAGATAGAGGAAAATATACTAAAGGAGGGACCTTTGGACAAGAGATTTCTGGAGACCTGAGGAGGAGGGTCCCCATCAAATGTTCAGCAGATGAGTGATGTTCCAGCAAGAAAATTGCTGCTCAAAAAGCAGCTTCTTTGTCCTATGATGTCTTTTTCCCTGATAGTTATAGGAATGTGGTTGAATAGGGTGGAGAGCGAGAGAGCAAGCAAGCGAGAGGGGGGAATCTCATGTGTCTTTGCTAGAATAGTATACATTCTAAAAGATGGACACATGTCTTTCTGTCTGTGGATCACCTGTGGTTCCTGGCAGTGGGCATTTCAAAAAAAATACATATACAATGAAAACTTCCTCAGAATTAATTATTAGTATTTTACTATGACTGCTTCAATTCAAGGCCATATCTCTGAAGGCAAGTTTTTGGATTAAGCTATGGCTATTATTTGTAC
>PVHP010028330.1:17500-23202 GCA_004024765.1 Zapus hudsonius | reverse complement strand
GTTGGACAAGGAAATAGTCCCAGAGAGATAAAATGATTACTTAGACATTTGCAGAATCCAGACCCAAGCTCCTGTTCTTAACTCCAAATCTGGTAATGCCTTATACTAGATAGTGTCTTTGCTCAAGCCCACAATATAATTTATTTATGTTGATAACAGATAAAGCAAAGGTGGAAATAACAAGATGATAAAACTCTTTTTTCCAAGCATCCAGAGTCTTGGAAGATCTTTAGCAGGTCAGCAGCTTTAAGGCAGACATGTCTACAGCTGATTGGGATCATTTTAAATTTTTTTTTTGGTTTTTTGATGTAGGGTCTTGCTCTAGTCCAGGCTGACCTGGAATTCACTATGTAGTCTCAGGGTGGCCTTGAACTCATGGCGATCCTCCTACCTCTGCCTCCGGAGTGCTGGGATTAAAGGTGTGCGCCACCACGCCCCACTGGGATAATTTTAGTTTTTAACCACATTGGGCCCCTGATATGAATAAGTTACTTTTGGAAAAGGAATTGGGGTGTGTTTTTGCAGGGTCAAAATACACACAAATGCTTCCCTGAGTCTACCCATAGTATTAGGTCTAGGTGGGTGGCCCTTTTCTACCCCTCCTCCCAGCCACCAGATTCCTCCAGCCCCGAACAGAGGAAATTTGATGTCCCCCCTCCTCACTGCACACACAGGGAACATTGGATGATGTTTAGAAGTATTTTTGGTTGTCACAACTGTAGGGAAGCTTCTACCAGTAGCTGGTTGGTGGGGACCAAAGATGCTGCTGAACATGCTGCAGTGTCCCCACAACAAACGTCACCTGACCAGAAGGACAGAAATGCCCAGGTTGGGAAGCCCAGGTCTAGTGAATTCTATTAAACAAATGCACACTTGAAATTGCTTAGGATTAAATTGACCTGGGAGATGAAGGCAAAGTAATGATATTGAAAGTATTCTTCAGAGAGTGAACTGCTGATCCATCGATGTTTATTTATTAATAAGCTAGATCTGTCTCTTTTCCAATTATGATTTTTGGTTTGCCATAAATGTATACATAAGGGAGTTAAAGTGAAGATTGAAAAATATTATAATTACAACATATTTTATTTATTGATACATTAGCACCTGAGTAGAAAAACACAAAGAGTAACTAGGAAATAAAACTGAGGGTGGTAAAGCTTTGTGGAAGTTACCTCTTCATTGCTGGACAAACACTTGACCAGAAGCAGCATATGGGAGGAAAGCTTCATTTCAGGGTTACAGATTCCAGGGGAAACACCATCACATTGGTACAGGAAACTGACTCACGTTAGCATCCACAACAAAGTGAAGTAACTGCCTGTAGCAGCAAGCACCAATAGACAGAGCTCAAACTGGCTCTCCAAACACCTAGTAGTGTTAGACTTAAAGTCTACCCTTAGTGACATACACCTCCTACCAAGGCTACACCTGCTGGAGACTCAAGATGCAACCTCAATCTTAAGAATACCTGAGTCTATGGGACCACGCATCCCAGCCACTACAAGCTCCCTGCTTCAAAGTGGCACTACAGGCTGCCTAGTACAAAATCTGATGGGCTTTGAAGCAATTGTTATGTGTAATACTTATTTATTATTTGTCAATGCTTCATGAAATCCATAAAAGATGAAACTCTTCATATCTATATTCTTCAAAAATATTCCCAAGTGCTCTTTCTCATTTAAGAAAATACAATGATAGCATTACAATCAAACCTTTCAATTCAAACATGAGAACATGAAAGAAAAATTTTAATAACACTGAAATCACAAGAACCGGAATGAAATTGGATATAAACTATAAAACAACTTCCGGTAGACAAAATGAGATTACATTGCTCGGTGGAGCAGCAGGACATCTGTGACCCTTGCACCTACTTTCATTTTGTGACAGATTGTCTACTATAATTGAAATATTAATAGTTACAATGTTTAAAATGCAATCAAACAATATAGTTTTGGTGCTCTAATACACCTGATTTTAGTTGTAGTGATAAACTGTAGTAGAACTATTATTCTTGAATGAAACCTTCTAAAATCACCCATAATTCCATGGGGAATGAGGTCCAGGAGCCCCATGGATTTTATCATTCACAGATGCTTATGTAACTTCTATAAAATAGGGTTGTGTTTTCATATAACACATGCACATCCTCTTGCAAATATTAAATCATTTATAAATTGCTTTCATTCCCCAATGAAACATAAATGGTACATAAGCTCTGCATTGCTTATAGATAGTAGCAAAGAAAATGTCTGTGCATGTTCATTACATGTGTGATTTTTTTCCAAATGCTTTTTGTGTGCAGTTAATTGACTCTTCAGTGTGGAATCCATGGCTACAGAAGGCTGACTGACTACATAATATGAAAATGATAATAACAATAAGCAATGTTTCTGGGTCTAACACTCAACATTAAGTTATAAGAGAGCACCTAGGAATAAAACAATAAGCTTACATTTAATTTTAGAACCTTCTTTAAAGTTAAATGGATTTAACTTTGAAATATGTTAGAAAAAATGAAATGATGTAGATTAAACAAAAATAATATATTACCTATCATTCAGTAATTATAAATAAAAAGTAATCACAGCAAAGCATTTTTGTTTGCTTTTTTCAAAATATTATTTATTTATTTGCAAGCAGGGAGAAGAGAGTAACGCAGAGAGAGAATATGGTCATGCCAGCACTGCATACAAACACTCTAGATTCATACATCACTTTGTGCATCTGGCTTTGAGTCAGTACTGGCGAATTGATCCTGGGTCATGCAGGGCATTAGGCTTTTAATGCAAGCACTTTAACCGCTATGCCATCTCTCCAGTATCTCTCCTTGTTTGCTTTTTGAAACAAGGTTTTATTATGTAGAGCAGATTTAGCTCTAACTCAACATTCTCTTTCCTCAGTCTCTCAAGTGTTGAGATTATAGGCATGTACTTATATTTCCAGTGCAAATCACAGTTTTTTTAAATGGTAAGAGGATCACAATTTAAAGGGATAATGACTAAATAGTATAAAATTAATACAGAGAGGGATATTTATTAAAGAAACTTTATATCACTTATCCAATAAATTTCATGGCAGAGTTGAGAATGAAAAAAGAAATAGAAGATATGACTAACAAATCCTGAACTGAAAAAGAAAAAATGAATAAATATAACAAAATAAAAAATAAAATAAAAATATGAAAATAATGAACCTAAAATAACTGGTACTTTCTTACTGTTTATCACAGCCAATATAAAATTTTTGTAAGTTTACAAAAATATAGATTAGTTCAAATTTTAAAATGCCTTGTACTCTGAGTCAGTTGGTTTTACCCAGGTAGTCAGTTTGACAAGCTGTAACTAATTCTACATTTAATTCTCATTGAAGTCTACTCATCAGTCTCATTTTGTGAAATATCAACATTGCTCAATTATGCGCTCATACAACAAAAAATCACTATTGCAAACAAAATCATAAAATTGTATTTTATTTAAGCAATATAAGAAAATGCGCTACTCAGTCTGTGTGGTTTCTTGTACCAACCAGAATTAGAGGTCATCTTTTATAAGCTTTCTCCTATAGTGAATATATCTCCTATATTTCTCCTATAGTGAATATTTATATTAGAACCTTTACTCATGGGCTTTCCAGTACTTTTTTTATGAAATAAAGGAATATTACATTCTGTAGCACCTGTCGAAAATGTTAAAATGATGATACAATATTTATACTGTACTAAGAAATGTCCTCTGTAATTGGATTCATTTTTGACCATTTGTTCATATATTAGCATTGCTGGGTAAAACTGAAGCAGTTTTTATACTTGGTATTCAGTTACTTAAGCTTTGACACAATCTTGGTAAGCGATGACCAGGAGTTATCAGTTGCTGGGCATTGTGGGAGACCCAAGGAAAAGGAGAAGACCCAAGAAGAGAGGAAAGGAGAGGAGACGGAAGAGAGGAGCAGGCGACAGTGGCCACACTGTATACTGAAGACTGTGCCGAGATATACATATATACAGAGAGAGAGAGAGAGAGAGAGAGAGAGAGAGAGAGAGAAAGAGAGAGAAATCTTATGCCATGGATTTATTGTTGAAGCCTGAAAACTAAAGCGAGCAAGTATAAAGACAAGCATAGATGAATATTGAAGTGACCTTTCTTTTTTGTAGTTATTTTCATCCATCCTTTGCAAACTGTCTCCTGCCACCAAATTAAAAAAAAAGATATTTGTTTTTAATGTGAGAAATGTGCATTAATTTGCTGTTTTATTGAGCTCTTCTAAAATGTATTTTATTTATAAAAGAAACCCAAATGTATAAAACTTTTGTTTTAAATGGCAATCAAAATATTAATGGATAAGTTCATATTTATAATAAAAGAAACACTTGCCCTTCTCTGAGAGTGCTTATTATGTTGATCAAAGTTTTCGCGGTAGAGCTATTTCAGCATTTATGGTGGATATTTTTAAGGGTGAAAAAATCACCTTTCTTTGGCAGTTCACTGCGTTTCATAAACAGTTTACATGCAGATTCAATATCCTTTGCTTTGCTTAAAGTCTGCAAGCTATTGATTATTTATAAACTCGTTTCTTTTTATTTTTGCAGTATTTAATAATATCTATAGAAGACTAGTAGACTAGATTTTCATATCACATTAAATTATTTATCACTTCAATTTAGAAATTTTAGAATAACATTACAGTGAAATAATTTATTATAGACTAATATCTTGGAAAAGAAAAGGTTCCTTGGCTCTTTTGTCCTGTTTTTATTTCTTGCCTTTCTTTGGTGTCATGCACCGGAGCTGGCTCTCTGTGAGCCAGACACAAGATGAGAATGACATGTTGAACACATGGATATTAAGGATGTGGTTACCTTAGCAACAGGAAGCATATAAAAGCCCTCAGAACATCCATTCCCACTCCTGGGACATTTCAGAGTTTCAGATACTGTAAATACTTGTGAATACGACATCTATAAGAAGCAGTACAAATATTAAAGTATTATAATATAAAAGTTACCTAAGTTTTCCTCACAGGACCAAGTAAGTGATTCACACTCCATTCCCTTCTTGAGAAAGGATCTGTGATGGCTAAACAAAAGAAAAATAACAATTCTAAAAGGTATATTCTGTAAAATAGTAGTTTCCCTTAAGTTTGTGGATTTACATACACCCCTGGAACTTGCAATTGCTATATATATGTTTTGGAAGGTTTATTAAGCTCATTTACAACATTTATTTTGATTGATAAAATTCAGTCAGTCTCAGAATTGAGACAGTGAAGATTCTCGGTGAATAAACAAGACTTTGATCTGTCACTGGACAGAAGACACATCTGGAGTTGCACTATAACTTTGCCCTTTAGTGAGAGAATTTCACATTCATCAATAAGGGCAATAAGCAATGCCTCCTGATGATTAACATTAACAAAAATATCCTAAATCTATTTTTAATCAAAAAGTTTCCATTATTTTTCCTTGGTGACACTTTTTCTTCATCCTTTTGTCTATGACTTTCTTTAAGATGAGGAGCCTTATATAATATTTTACAGTAGGGAAAATCTTCCATCCAGTCCTCCTGTTTTCTTCGCCTCTTTCCTGTCCTCTACATTGTACTATGAAGTGGTCTGTGAAGCCTACACACATGGTCATTTCTACCGTATACCACAGCTGTTTACTCTTCTTCTTTATGGAAGAATCTTAGCCTAAATTTTGT
>PVHP010028330.1:0-12500 GCA_004024765.1 Zapus hudsonius | reverse complement strand
AAATTGTTCATAGACTTTTAGAGCAAATCTATTGCCTATATTAATACTGACAGTGCTGTAGAATTTGGTTGTTTCTGAGTTGACAAGATGTAAATATTATAATCTTCTAACTGAATACTGCATTTAGGGCTTGACACACTTGTGTTGTACCAAGAATAGTATAATAGGGGAAGTGAATTCATAATTGTGTCAAAGTTTCATATCATTATTGAATTTTGGTTAATTCCATCAATGAGTTTACCCAATATATTTTTTAAATTTTTTTTATTGTCCACAATGAGTTACATTATTTAGTGGGCCAGCAATGAGTTTTTATCCCCAATATCCCCAATTCCCCTATGCCCCCCCTGCCCAATATATATTTATGGTACATCATGTTCTTATAACATGATCCATTGCATATATGACAATTAAATTTCTAGACATCAATTGATAATAAATTGATAATATTGCTTTCCATGTTACATAGACAAAATTTAAGTATTTTTTATTATTTTGAAAATGCTTTACCTGATAGACTAGTGAAATATCTAGAACACATTTGGACTTTCACCATGCAAGGGACATATTGATTTTTAATATCTTTGTTTTTCAAAAATAATTTAAGTGATAAAAATGAAGATATCAAGTAAATGACACTGTCTTAAATTTTGATATTTTTTAGTTTAGCCTGAAAAACCACATTTTTTTTCTGAATCATAAACTACATATCTATTATCTTTTAGATTATAGCCATATTCTTCTAAGACTACTTTTTTCATAAATATTTTAGATATATTAAAATTGAGTACATATGAACAGAATGTATATATTTTTCTTAATGCTTGTTAAAACTTATGAATATATATATATATATATATATATATATATATATATTCTCAGTTATATACACCAGCCAAATATTCTTTTATCATAAATATATTCATATTTATAATATTCTTTAGGAAATGGATTTTTAGAAAATTAAATGTATAAATTCAAAATATTATATGTGGATCACATAAAGATGACTTGTGCACATCATCAACATCTAAAATGATGTATTTGATTCAGATTTGACATATTATTGGGGAGAATGATTCTCAAAGTGACTTTCTAACTGGATTTCTGAAAAGCCAAATTATTCTGTACTCCAATCACACGCATTTTAATATCCATTACTATATGCATATACATCGATGCAGGACCTCAAGTCTACTATTCTATTTGTACTTTTTGACCTTGCAATAAAGGTCAGAATAATTCTCTAGAGTTTCATCTTACCCAATTACCTAAAGATGAGACTACAAAAACTATATATATATATATATATATATATATATATATATATATATATATATATATATATATATATAAAACCAGTGGGATGGAATTAACACATCTAAATCTCCACAGGTGTCATAGTATCAGTAGATTTGAAAAATTACAAGTATTTCATGCTTATGGCTAATTGGTTTGGATGGATGGAATAAGTTCTAAGGAGAAAGCAGAGCTGAAATTGGATGAGGTTTGTAAAGCAGGACTCGTTAATTTGTTATGCCTACATAAGTATTTATACATAAGAGTATGAATGCACCTATACACTTGTGCAAATTCTGTATTAAAACGCACATAAGTTACAACACCATGCATGTCTATAATTTTTTTGTACATTAGTCATCTTGTGTTTCAAATCATTCCTGCATTCCAATTCTAGTTAAGTACATAATTTATACCTATGAATGAATTTCCAAGGAGTCACACAGCACTATACTTTTATTCTAATTATTCTACTTCAATTTGTTTGAAATCTTCTTAATGATTTCACATGATCCCTGGTAATTTGACCACTGCATTCTAACAACTATGAAAGTCAACAACAGGAGAACTCATCAAAGGAATCTACAAAGATGAGTGTGCCTTTCTCATACCCCCTCATTCTTTTCCAGTGGTTCCAGTTTTTCTATCTTTTACTTTAAAAATTCTATGTACTGGACACTCACCATGTTCAAGCATATGTTCCTGAAAATCGAACAGAAAATATGCCACATATAATGATAAACAATAAAGTGTTTATGTTTCTGGAGATTGTACTCAAGGCCTTGAACATTGCACACAAAGCTTCACAAGAGCTCTATTGCCAGACTCTTACATAGCTCACACATAAATGCATTCGTTAATAGAATGGACTACACACTTCAAAGAGAAATCAAAATGATATATGACCAAACAGAGAAAAAATACATTGGTATTTTGGTCCAGGGAAAATAGTTACCTAATGTTATAAAGGCACAAAGCTAGAAAATTCAAATGTAAATGTAAAATTAAAGAATACTTAAGTAGAAAAGGAAAAGAAATGCTGGTGGGTTAAAAGAGTGAGAATAAGGGCTGGTGAGTTTGCCCAGGTTTGATTTCTTACTACCCACGTGCACAAAGTGGCTTATGCTTCTGGAGTTCGTTTGCAGTGGCAAGAGGACCTGGCATGCCCTCTTTCTGTCTCTCTCTCCCTTTCTCAAATGAAGTTCAATAGAGAGTGGGAGAAGAGAGCAGAAAATATTTTGTTAGAAAAATAAACACATTTTTTGAACATTACAGATTTGTTGAGTAAATGCCAAGGGCCAACCACTAATCTGGGAGCTGGGAAATACATAATATATGAGTCACCAGACAAAACAGTATATTGTGATATCAACATTCAAAATGAAGTCTCAATGAGCTGTATCATTACAAATCATTTAAAATGGGATAGATATTCTTCCAACTGGCATGATTTGGGGCTAGTTGTACCACAGGCTCAAAGTTGCAACAGAAGACATAGGAAATCCATAAAATCAGCACTAAATTTCCCAATTTACTGGCTACTATAAATTGATGATGCAGTACATAGTCACCTTTGTAGTAATGTACACTTATAGAAATGAATAACACACTAATACTGAGAATCTTCCAGGGCAGTAAATAAAAGTTATCCTCTGAGAGCAGCATAATGGGAACGTTATCAGTATTAGCATTTAGTTTTAACATCTGTGCTGGAGAGAGACAATGAATGTAGATGGACCTTTTAAAATTCAAACATATCAATGTATTTATTTTCAAAAATTTGACAGGATGGTATTTCTGTGTTATTATTTTATAGTCAATTTGATATCAGGTATTTTTAAAATATTGTTTTCATGAGATAAACAGTTAAAATATAATTTTGGTCTTTTAAATTCAATGGAAAAACTTTAGCTATTTGACTTAGCTTTCTGAACTGTGTGTGATTATGAACTGAAAGGTAGATTAATAGCAGGATTATGGTGTTATAGATCATACAATTCATTATGGTCTCACTGATCAATATCTGGCGTCAGATATTACAACTACACTGCATATGTTTCATTCATTTAGAAGAGCAGATCTATATTTTTGTTACTTTACTATAGAATATATATCATGGAAAAAGGGCCTTTTTGAGATCTTTCAAGCTATTACACTTCTAATTACTTTGAAACTTAAGGATCCTCCAATATTTGAAGATTTAGACAAAGTCAGTAACTTAGTTCACACTCAGAAAAGAAGTTAGTTTTCACATACGGTGCTATTTGTAGTCCTTGATTTTTCTAGGCCCATTTGCCATAGAATGAGTGCTAAACACTGTCGTATTCATAATTATTAAGACACTTCATACAAAGAGACGTTAAGATTCTGTTTCTTGTTGTATTATTTGTAATGGAAACAATTATAGAGCATTGGGAAGAAATGATATGCTTTTTGTTATAAAATAGACCAAGGTCAATTTCAGAACCCAAATCCCCTGCTAAACCCTCTAGAATCTTTTCAATCTGAGGAGCACCTTGCATTGCTGGAAGTTGCTGTGGCTTGCCATTACTCAGGCCAAGTGTCCCCTTGTCCCTCCCTCTGATCAGAAAATGCTTGAAGCTGCTTATTGTAGCCTCTAGTTCTTTATCTGTCTCAGGAGGGAGAAGTCATTCATCTCTGTGATTATCCCAGGGAGAATAGAATTACCTCTTGCTCTCTCAAACAATCTCAGCCTTCTCGACAGTGCAGGAAGCTAAAGGAATCCAGCCTCTAGTGCAGGGACATGCTTGGGGAGTTAACAGGGATCTGACACATTCCATGACTCAGTCTACCAATGAGCATGGCTGCACTCATGTACATTCACTTCACTTCTGGTGAACCACACCTGAGTCACTACATTTGACTAAAGGCACATAGCATCCATTGTATTGGTTTATTTTACATTGGGACTTCTGATCTGTGAAGTCTCTTCAGTGCTGTATTCTTTTGAGGAAATTGTGCATATAGTCTCTGAGATCATTTGCTCTTTCTATATTCTTTCAAACCTAAGAAAAAAATATTCTTAAACTTTCTGTTTTCACTAATAGTTGAAGATAACATGGTAAGGAATATTCAAAATACAATTTGAATGATAGTAGATTATATGTAATATCTTTATACTATGCATTTAGTTTTTCTGATGATAGTGGCAAATCTTCCATTACTATAGAGTGTTGCTGAAAGTTATAACATTTTGTTGTAATATTCTAAAGCTTTTAAAAAGAAACATGTGATAATCTTCAGTTTTTTTCTAATAAGATAAGCCTTTCAGTACAATAAATTGAAGTTGTATAGCCCTATTTCTAAATCTTTTCTTCATTAAAATTTTATATTTTGAAGTCTAAATGTAATGAGTAACCTCTTCTACCAGATATATAAACAACAGCCAGGAACTTGCATGTGGAAAGGCTGACAGTTGAGTAAAAACAATAAAAAGAAATATCAGCCAACGGGTGTCATTTTTTTTTTGGTGGCACTAAATTGCTAAGAGTGAAAATAAACTACTTAAAGTCTTTGGGAAGAATTCCACTATTTGAAATATTGTGTGACTGAGCTATGGGTCACTCGGTTGCAGAGAGATGGGAACATTATAACCGTACTTTGGGCAGTTTATTTTCCAGGGATGGGGAAGAGAGAAGAGAACCTGGAATGCAGGCTCAGATATGACAGTGATTTATGAGAAATTAGAAAAATGACTAGAAACAACAAGTTAAATCAACACAAATCCTGAATATATATGCAATGAAACTGCAATGTTTTATTCTCTCTGTCAATCCAAGTTGATTCATGATATCATTTTCAAAGGAAGATCTAACTTCATCACCATTGTTCCCTAACCTATTTACCAAATTTTTAAACATATTTCTCAGCTGATGTATTGTATGTAGGCTGTTTTGTTGATGAAGAAACCCCCATGTGGATGAGTTACCAACTTCTTTAATGAATTGAATGGTAGAAATAGCATATGAAATATTTCTTAAATTAAGATGTTAGTTTTAACTTGGCCTTTTGTAATGATGATTATTAATGAAATAACCTAAACAATTTCTCTACTATATATGCATTTAGCAATGTGAATTTTACATTGACATTAAATCTGGTGTCAGGCCAGCCTGCTCCCAATCTTTATGAAGCAAGCTCTTCGTCAAAGACTGCTTCCTAGTATTTAAGGAAAGCATACTTTTTTTTATTTCCATCATGGTATGTTTTACTCTTGTCTCTGTGTGATGGTGGTGTGTACCCATATACAGTGATGAGGGATTTATCATCTCTTATTTCTACAGTTGGAATTATTTATGTCATTCCTCGAACTCTGAACAGAAAGCACATTAAACTATATTAATAGATGCAAATGTTTGCCTCCTCTTACAACACCTTGAGGGTGACATTTTGTTTTGCTAATGACAAAATACTGTTATATTTAAAATTTTCAAAAGTGAGGGAGCTTTCTGTGTTGGTCTGGGCTGTTGAGAAATGAGATAGCATTTTTATAGAGCAGTTCTCAAACCTAAGAAAGATTGAAGATACTTAATGTTCTATTCTAAGCACAGGTCTCCTGCTACTTTAAACAATTAACATCCACTGATTGTTGGAATCCTGGAGATTTTCCAACTATAAATTTCTTTCTATACATCATTTGTGAAACATAAAACGTAACCGACCAAGTATTTGTTTTAATCACTATTATCCATATTTTCTTAACTTCTCTATGACTTGGTTATATATAGCCACAGTGAATTCATTTTTTCTGTAAAATAATATCTAAAAAACAAAATTAAAGAACACTTGAAAGTTGTGACGTTGTAATTATTTTAAAATTTCTTTCAAAGAAATTTGCCTAAGAATGATTCTTTATACTTCCTATGGAAAGTCACTGAATTTTGTATCTGGTGACCACCCAAATATGATCTTCACTTACCCTTCCTTACAATCCGAAAACAAGACCAAGCAAAATGTCCTCCCTGCCAACTCCATGCCGCCCCTGAAGCCATCCTGTCATAGTCAGCTGCTGCTTCAGAACACTTCACAGTCAGAGCTGACTGCTGACCACTTTGTAGAGAATAAAACAGGAGCCTGCCAGGGTTTAAAGCCTAGGAGAAACTTCTGTGGTCAAGAAGATTGACAATTATAAACAAAATTTCTGGGGTCTGCGAAGGATTACAAAACCTGCTTTGTTCTGATTTTCAAGATTCAAGTTCCCAAAGCTGAAACTTTTAAAGAAATTTAAAAGATGGTTTTATTTCATCATTTTTTAAATTCACTGTCTCACTTTAATTCTTATCCCAAGTGTCAATTTTCAGAATTTATTTGTAGAAAGAAGTCACAAGAGGGCTAATTTTGGTACTGTGTTTACCACACCAATTTCAACTAATTTCCTATTGGTACCTTGGAATTGTACATAATGTTCTTTTATAAAAAAAAAGAAATATGTTCAATTGAAACTCTCAGAGAACAGTTGCAATTAGACCAGGTTACTTAATTGGATTTCAAATAATGTATATTATCTCTTTTCTTTCCAATAATTTTATAAATGTATAGACACTACAGACAAAAATCTCTTACAAATTTTATTCTCACTTTTGTTCAGTTTATGCAAAAGAGTCTAAATTACAAATAATTTTTAACTTAGCTCATTAATATTTTAAACATTTTTATTTATTTATTTATTTATTTATTTATTTATTTATTTATTTATTTATTTATTTGTGAGGAAAAGATAGAAGGGGAATGTGTGTGTATGGGCACATCAGGAATCCTTGCCACTGCACAGGAACTCTAGAAACATATTCCATTTTGTGTATATGGCTTTATATGGTTTGGGGAAAATGAACCTGGGCCAGCAGGTTTTGCAAGCAATTGCCTTTAATTGCAGAGCCATCTCCCCTGCCCAGTTTATTAATATTTTATATAAACTTATGTTAAAAATTCTTTTGAAGGTTTTATCTAGATATCTTCTGTACAGTGATTCATATAGAAGTATATTCTGAGGAGATATGACATGGTTTTTTCTGTTATTCAAACATAAGGATTAATTATGTATTTTAAATAAATATCTTTTGCATCATTCATCTGTGTAATAACTTGTTATCAAAAGGCAGTAATTGAGAACTCTATGCTTGTTGCTGAAGGGTGTTTTGGGACTACATTTTCTGTGACCAACAAACATTAAACATTAAACATTAAGTGACCAACAAACATCTTTCTAGGGTGAAACTCTCTATAGCTGGGGATAGAATAGGGTACACATCCATTTTATTTTATTTATTTTTAATTTTATTTATTTGTTTGCAAGGAGACAGAGAAAGAGAGAAAGAATAGGTGCACCAGGGCCTCTAGCAAACAAACTCCAGATGCATGCACCACTTTGTGCTTTTGGCTTCACATGAGTACTGAGGAATGGAACCTGGTTGTTAGGCATTATAGGCATGTGCCTTAACCACTGAGAAATCTCTCCAGCCCATATATATTTTAATATGGTTAATTAATTATAGAATAAGAGATTATACAGAGATTAAAGAAGGTTTATTATTTTTTTCTATGTCAAGCTAATAAGCGGAATCAATGTCAGGGAACTTTATTTTATACTTTGGTGACAGAAAACACTGGTGACATTGATGTCCTGTAAAATGCTATTCCTTCTGGAAGAATCAGCTAAGTCAGTTCATAAAATTGTTCAAGATTATATTAGTGAGGCTTTGATTTGAAGTTACTTCTTTATTAAGACCTACTTAAATGGCTGCAGAACTTGGGCCAGTGCTGTCCTGTGTGTCCCTAGCTGGCTAAAAATGAACTCCAGAGTTCTGAGTTTCATCAATGAGTGACACTGAACTGTTTCCACCATGCAACTTTGCGTGAGGAATGCAGTGTCAGGCTCTGTGCTGTGTTTGCCTAGGAGATGATTTCCTTGAAGTCCCATAATGAGTTGTTTTGGGCAGGATTAATGAGTATTATCATGGTAAATGGATGCTAGCAGCTCAGTCGCGTTCCATCACGGAGTAGCATGGGGTTTCTGGTCCCTTGGAGGCCATAATTGGTGGCATTAATGCACTTTTTAATTACACTTCTTGAAAAAAATGAATTGGAACCAAAACAAAAGCTAAGTGATGCTCTCTCTCCTCTTTCACGTGGCGTAAACAGAAGACTGTTGCTTTGGCCGATATCTGTAATGTGAATTTTACTCTCTGCATAGACCCGCTGTGTTATATTTTCTTGATGTTTATTTTTAAAAAAGGCTTTCTATTTGCTTCTTCATTCTTATATATGAAAATAAACTTTCTGCATATATTGCTCATATGTAAGCTGCACACACGTAAGAAATGTATACATACATATCATGAAATCTTCCATATAAAAATTCATGTGAAGGTCAACATCAAACAAGGGGTTCATCTCTTATATTCACATGCTTGCATTTGTTTCCTGGTCTTTGCTGTTAGTGTTGAGTAGTGTAAGTATAATTAATCCCCAAAGCTCTGGGAAGGAGCTAGAATGCACCAAGCCATTTTTCTTTTTCTCTTTTCACCCATAGATGTGAGAAATTACTAATAGCTGCTGCTTCAGCATATGCCATCCAAGCAATACCCTGTGTGTTTGTGTCCTGCAGTGTGAGCTCTCATTGATCTGTGGGACAACATTTCAAGGTAGGTCAAGGGAACGGATGATTCCACAAGTTAATACTTCATGACCATAACAAAGGGTATCATACTGTAATGAAAAATATATATTTCCAGTATATATGAATAACCTCACTGTCCTGGTTAACTTTGGATTTTATAGCAATTCTACAGTTATTTTGACTTTTCTATACTTTTAAAAATATTTTATTTATTTATGAAGATGAGAAAGAGAGGGAGGGAGAGAATGGGCATGCCAGGGACTCTAGCTACTTCAAGCGATTTCCAGACACACATGCATGCCACCTTGGGTGGGTACTTGGGAATGGAGCCCCGGTTCTTAGGCTTTGCAGGTAAGCGCCTTAGCCACTAAAACATCTCTCCAGCCCCAGTATTCGGTAATTTCAAATCAATCACAGAATAAAAAACCAAACTGTGGTTAATTGGGGAACTATACTTGCTTGAATTTAATGCATTGTGTGACCACTTGCAAGTCCTTGATGAAGCAAGTCACTGTGGTGATGATTCCTTATTACTCATAGCCCTTTATAAGTATAATCTAATCATCTGGGTTATCCGGGAGTAATGATATGGGGGGAGGTGTATTTGCATCAGTGGCATTTATCAAATGTGCAAAAAAAAATAGATGCCAGGGAGTCGCCCTCCATTATGGCTGACTTTATGACAAAAATCCTGCTGTCTCAGGTGTGACCGTGCTTGTGAACTGACAGCATCCTTTCCATCTATTTTTTTACACTGTTTGGATCAGTTTGACTTTTGCCTTTGGTTAAAATTCTCTGTTGGTGGAATCAAATACGTGCCTCTGAAATTTCTGGAGTTCTATAAGAAAAGTTGCGTTTTCTATTTTCAAAGAAAAAGAAACCTTAAAAAAATTCAGACAAGCATGCAAACTAAAAACTTTCCCCTTATGATTTCTACAGGGTGTTTTAGATTTTGGGCAATGCAAAGCCATCTTCAGCGGGCACTGTCTTCACTCTGCCCACCAGGAGAAGGACAAGATTGGGTTGTATGCCTCTCCAGCCTCTTCCTGTTCATGATGATTAAGTGTGTGGAAGGTGCTTAGTTTGTATTTGAGAAGAGTGATGATGCTGATTAATTCAGTTGATGCATCACTGTCCCATCCCTGACTTTAGTGGTTTCTACAAAATGTCTTAAAATAACCAGACACCATTTATATATGTGAGAATTCTGTGTGCCTTTGCATATTATTCTATCTATATCTGGTGTTGACCTTGTCATCCATGCCATCTAAAAATACTATGGAAAAAAGACCAAAATGCATATAAAAACCGAAATTTTAAGTAGATGTTTAATCCCAGATGTCTATAGATCTATACTTATACACATATATATATATATGCACACATATAAAAATACAATTTTATAACTCTTCCAAAATACATTAACAATAAGCAGTTTGTCCTTATTTGTCCAATTTGTATTTGTGGCTTTCTTTCAGATTTAATGTAAATTGTATAGCATAACCTCCTCGATTTTATAATAATAGTGATTCAAAATATTAATTGCTAACATCTTTTGAACTTTATTAAATACAAAGTTTTATTTGGAGCAAAAGTTGGATAATTCTTCATTTTGTAGATTGAAAAAATTCTGAAGTTTAGAGAGGTTGACCTTCCCCAAGGTCACCAACCTCTAGTGTCCATGGACAGAGATATAAATAGTAAAAAAAAAAAAAACATAAAGAAACTTTTAGATATCCTTTAGCAATACTATTCATTTTTTTAAAAAGCAGTACTTGAATATGTTATTAAAACTATTATTGAAGTAGGTGATAGAGATTACCTAATAGACATGGTTTACTTTCAAAGGGAAGATGTCAATTCTCTTTGAATGGAGTTTGAAGCCAGCACACAGCTGGCAACATCTTTCCTACTTGCTCAGCCCTCTGAAATGTACTCAGAGGTGCATACCCAGCAGTTACATGGAGACTTACATGATGTTCACTTTTTTTTTTTGTGGTCAGGGTAACAGTGATGCAGAGCAGATTTGAAATCCATACTTAGTCTTCCTACTCATTAGCTACCTGGCAAAGAGTAAACTGATTAATATTCTTTGTGCTTCAGTTTATTTACCTGTAAGGTTATGATCATAATATTCCTTGCAAGGTTGTTGAAAATGTTAAATAATACATTTGAAACAGTCAGTCAGCCATAGTAAGCATTCAGTAAATGTGTCCACTATCTTGGGGAGCATATTACAATAGCAATCACTGTACAACTACCCCTTATTTTTTAATACATTCTGAGAAAGATGCTTTACAATAAAAGTGAAATCACTTCTGCCTCAATTCATTGAATTATACAATAAAAATGAAATTTAAGATTCAAATTTTGGACATTGTTATCACCAGCCTGGTACCCAAATGTCTTACTATACCATGATGAAGTCTGTGGATATTTGTGTTGTCAGAAGCATTTTAATTGGTAGAGAATTTTGAAGTACTACAGGCACATTTGCACATATTTTATCATACATGAATTAAGTCCAAAGCTCCTAAAGGTAAGTGATAGGATTTTGAGTTTGAATCCAGTTCTTTCACTTGCTTGACTTCAGGCAAGTGCTAACACTGACTGGATCACTGTAGCAGCAGCTGTAAAGAAGAGAACCTATACCTTGCAGGGCTGTTGTGACTATTAATAATGGTATATGCAAAAGGCCGAGGAGAGGGCCCAGGACTTGGTATTCACATAATGAATGGGAGCTATTAATGGTTTTCAGATTTCCTGTCCAAGAGATGTGTAAATCTTTAATAATGATGCTAATCTATCATTCATAACTTGTTTTGCAAATGATACACCTATATTTCATAGTTTGAGTGCGTTATATGAGGCTCAAAGAATTTAGTCATAGTATTTAAACACTATTTAAAGCATAAAAGACCATTCTTTTTTCATATTTCATTATTTTATCAACTAGCATACCTAGGTCTTTGTGTATATTTAGAAGAGGCATTTTTTCAAGAAACCGAGTTATTTTTACTTAAAATATCTTGTAAACTTTAGCTTTTTCCAAGTGTAATGAAGACTAGTTAAGTTTATCTAGGAAAATGATGATAAAAAATAAACCAATAAAACTTTTAAATAAAGAACTATTTCTTTAATTGATGGAAGTTTATGTAAAAAGTTGTATGATAACAACATCAACAAAAAACATAAACTCGAGGTTTAGAGCATTTTGGGGTGTGGTTTCTTTTTTTTTTCTTCTTTTTTTTATTATTATCCATAATGAGTTACAACATGTAGTGGGCAAACAATGAGTTGTTATCCCCAATTCCCCACTGCCCTCCCCTCCCCCCTCAACTAGATAACCTCCTCCATGGGTCGTCAGGATCAGTCCTTGTGACAGGGGACCATGGATAGACTAGTAATCAGCCAGTTTCTCCTGTCTGTACCTCTGGATAGTCTCCCCCACCACGGCTCTCACAATCTTTCCGCCCCCTCTTCCGCATAGTTCCCTGAGTCGTGGTGGATGAGTAATAAGTTTGCTTTAAGGTTGTGAGCTTAGGGGTCTTTGTGTCGAAAATCG
>PVHP010028329.1:0-22615 GCA_004024765.1 Zapus hudsonius | reverse complement strand
CACCACCATCATACCAATTATAGTTTCATCCATGCATGTTGAGGAATACATATATGCATGGTCTGGAAAGCCATATCAGATATTGTTGAGGACAGGTTGAAACTCTGTGCATGAGCTAAGGATGTAGTCTGGAGGCAGAACTTCCTCTGGGAAATCATGGTTTTGTTTTAAAGGTCTTGCCTCTAACTGAAAAAAGCACACACCGGTGATCTAGGATCATGACCTTTACTTAAGGTCAACTGACTATGGACTTTATCCCACCCACAAAAACACTGTTATCTCAAACCTCAAGATTTTAGTATTTGATTGAGTAACTTTAGGAGACTATATCTAGAACAAGTTCACACAGCAAAATGACCATCAGAACTGTTTAGTAATGTTGAAACTGAAGTAAAGGAGATATGTCCATCCCATTTTATTATACCATCATTTAATTCGTGATTAAGTTATATAGTACCATGCTTCACAAAACAGATGGTCAATATTATTGCCAGTTTGGAAACATTTAGTCATTGTGTTTCTGAATCTGTTTGGATAATTAAAAAATAATGTGATATGTATAATAAGCCAAATGTTTGTGTGCCTCAATCTCTCTCTCTCTATCTGTGTATGTGTGTGTGTGTGTGTGTGTGTGTGTGTGTGTGAGAGAGAGAGAGAGAGAGAGAGAGAGAGAGAGAGAGAGAGAGAGAGAGAGATTAAAATTCTAGACCCACAATGTTTATTTCTTGTCTCACGCCCTTTGGGAATTAACTGGGTCATGAAGGTTGAGTCCTTATAAAAGTGACTTCAGAGAATTCCTTCACATTTCTGCCACATGAGGATAACATGAGAAGATTGTATTCTGAAACCAGGAAGAGGCTTTCACCAGATCATGTTGGCAAGCCGAGCTCCCATGATTAGTTTCTAAGTGTCAGAATTAAATTTCAGTGGCTTAGAGGCACCTGTTCTATATCACTTTGTCATAGCTACCTGAACTGAGACTCTAGGTTGCCTAGTTTAGGCAAACTTTTCCTTTTATTTTTATCTGAATTAAATGTGTGTTATCCTGCATATTGTTTTGCCACTGATTTTTCATGAAGGAAAAGTAATTATTATACCATTTTAGGGGTTTCATATATTATACTATTTAATATACCCAGGATGTGGTTATTATTGCTTATTTTGTAGTTGAAGAAATTGAGGCTCACATAAGTTAAGGAACTTCCAGAGTTTCCAGGTTTGGTGGTGCATACCTATAATTCCAGTACTCAGGAGACAGACATAGGGGGGTTGCTATAAGTTTGATGCCAGCCTGGTCAACAAAGAGTTTTAAGCCTTCCAAGAAGCTACATAGTGAGACCCTGTCTCAAACAACCAAAATATAAGCTTATCTGCATAGACATGTTTCAGACTGGAATGAGGTCTCTTCCATTCTGAGGCTGTGTTTAGCTTACAGGCTGCTTTGGATTATTACCCTCATTATTAAACATCAAGTTTAGCATGACGAGGAATTGTAGCAAACAGCCTATGTTAATATTGATCATGTCTCTTTGCTTTTCAATATCCATCTAATTTAATTTTAGGCTTAGATTGAGTTAATAAAACAGGAGAAATAGATGCTAATGGTAAGTTCACCTCTCATCACCCACCAGGATACGTGTGGTACAAAGGACACTGAATGGGATCTGACCAAGAATGGAATGGCCCAGAGGAAAGAGTACATAGCAGAAAATAATGCACCTAACAGCTTTGTCAAGTCATTTCAGGTGGTACCTGAAATGAATAGTGATGCTCAGAATCCTAGACCTAGATATGACCTGTTTTTGAATTTGTTCCTGATTATTCAGGTTCCTTTCTTTGTGTTCATTTCCTTTTTTTAAAAAAAATGCTGTGAATTTTATGTAACTTGGTCTGAAATGTCTCCAAGGGAAAATGTGTGTGTGTGTGTGTGTGTGTGTGTGTGTGTGTGTGTGTGTGTGTGTTGGGGGTGGTGTACAAAATAAAACTGAAAGTTGTGAAAACTACTTGGGAAAAAACAATCTTTTTAAGCACTATGTGAATGCAAAGTGTGATTGTGGGTGCTGTGTCCTGACTTCATTTCTTCCAGGTTGAATCATTTCCACTCACATCAGCTGACTGCACATCCTCTGTCCCTCTGTCCCCTTCCAGACTGTCCATGACACAGGCCTTTGTGCATTCCCCAGTCATTCCAACCAGCTCGACATCCCTTTGAGCTTGTAGCTTCTTGAGAGGAAAAATTCATTACCAAACCCCTGGAACTAGAGTCTGGTGCTGCTCACTTGGAAAAAAAAATCGTCTTGATCAGAACATCTTGGATGGCACAGATCCACCAGGGGGGACCTACATAATGCTTCTTTTCCTGAAGCAGAACTGACTTCTCTGAAGAGATGATTGACTTCATCCAGCTGATGTCTCTCTGGTACACTAGTAGTAGAACCAGCTAAGGATCAAATATTTACTGCATTATATTCCCTTTCTTCCATTTTTGTATTCTTTATCTAATCCTCCCAACAAGAGCATCTTCACCTTGATCCATCTGAACCAACGATTTTTGTGCCTCTCTTCTATTGATTGACTTCCTTTTGAAACCAAGACTTCTGACATGAGGCTTGATTCCTGTGATTGCAAGGTTGCAAAGAATATCCCACATTAGCATTGCATTTTAATTCTGAAGTATGTCCCATGGATTTTTCTTTCCACAGTAATTTATAATAGTACTCAATGTAGAATGAAGCCACTCTAAAGGAGTAGCTATTCCCAAGCTCCCCACCTGTGGTGTTTTATGTATATTGCTGCACACTGAATCTTAAATGTCCTAGTTTTTAAAAAATATTTTATTTATTCATTTTCAAGCAGAGAGAGAGAGAGAGAGAGAGAGAGAGAGAGAGAGAGAGAGAGAGAGAGAGAGAGAGAGAGAGCGCACCAAGGCCACCACCTTGTGGGTCTGGCTTATGTGGGTCCTGGGGAATTAAACCCTGGGCCTTAGGCACTGGAGGCAAGTGCCTTAACTGCTGAGCCAACTCTCCAGCCCCCAAATGTCCTAATTTTTGACAAGTGCCAGATTGAAGAGTTTTCAAGATTAAACTGGTCTGTGGAGATTATAGGTGAAACATACATGATGTGTCAACTAATAGAGAGACTGTTAACTTGGTAGCAGAAGAAAAGACCTCGGCATGACAAAGTATATACTCTGTATTTCATACAGAGTATGCTGGGACCTGTACAAAGAGGCTCTTGATTTTAAACCAGGGGTTTTCTTAAATGCTTCAGGAATGCCCTAGAACATGGATGAAACTATAACTTCATAGATTCAATTTGTTGTCTGTTATAAAATTTAAAATACCCCATAAAAATATCCCAAAGTGGTATATAAAAGATAAAGGCTAAAAATGTATTATCCAAAAAATTTTGCAGAAAAAGCAAGTTATCTCCTTGTGACTTGAGGATTCAGGAGGTACACTTTCTCCTAAGTGCTAAAGAATCAGAAAAAAAAATCATGAATTATCTTTTATTCAATTTTCTTTCCAGCTTTTTGAGAAAAGCCCCCTCCTAAGCTCTATTTCTACCACTCATTAGCAATAGCCACAGAAAAACTGAATGATGATGATTCCTATAGACACATATTCCTGAATAAGTGTAACAGTTACCTTTTTATTGCTAGAACAGAACACCTGATCAGAAACAGTTTATGAGAGGAAGGGGTATATTTCAGGCTTATGATTTTGAGGGGAAGTCTCATCATGCAGAAGAAAACATGGCAACTTGGTCATAGCTTTCTGCATCAGTGTCAAGGAGCAAGAGAGAGCTAGCTCTGAACATCCAATGGGCCAGGTTATCAAATCCCAAGGCCTATCCTTAGAGACACTCTTTAGCAAGGCTTCTCTTCCCAAAGGCTCCATCACCTCGGGAATTAGCAGGAAATCTACACACAAACACTTGAGACTATGGGGTTATTTTCCATTCAAACCACCACATTCCACTCCTGGCTTCCATAGATTTATGACCATTTCATGAATCAAAATGCCTTCTGTCCAACTTCAAAAGTCCTCAAAAGTCCTCAAAATTCTCATAGTCACGATCAGTTCCAGCAATGTTCAATTCTCATCTGAGTCTCAAGATAGTCTGTTTATTGTAAAATCAATACAAAATTTGTGAGAGCTTCAGACAAGATCCATAGAGCCCCCTCCCATTGAGTGGGAGGTGTCTCTAGCCAGAGCTAAAACCTAGATGCTAAAACTGATTGGTCAGGTATAGACCAATCAGCTGTCTCTCTGATTTACATGGTCGAGTTTTTTTTTTGTTTGTTTGTTTTTTGTTTTGTTTTGTTTTTTGAGGTAGGGTCTTGCTCTAGCCTAGGCTGACCTTGAATTCACTCTGTAGTCTCAGGCTGGCTTCGAAATCATGGTGATCCTCCTACCTCTGCCTCCTGTGTGCTGGGATTAAAGGCTTGTGCTATCACGCCTGGCTGGTGGAGGTTTTAAAAATGTCACTGAAAAAAATGCCAGTCTCTGCTGCCCTCCACATGCTTTCCTAAAGGGACAACTTTCATTTCCCAGGTAAGGCCCCTCACCACAGCCTTTAGGCTTTTGAAACCAGCCTTTAGGCTGGGGTGGGGGGCGCTCAAGATTTTTCCCAAAGGAACCTTTTGCTCAAGATGGGAGCCCTCTGCTTTCTTTTCTTCTCTTGTTTGTTTGACTAAACAGCATAGATTTGGTTAAACCCTCTCTCATGTGTTCTCTCCACACTGGTGGCTAGAGAACTTTGTAGCTTCCAATTCTCTTTTTAAATAAAGTCTCCTGCTATACCTAATTCTTTGGTTGTCTATAATTTTAATTCTTTAACTTTGTAGAGAAGAACTCAGGCACTCCTTAAATTTTGAGGTACATTGGAATTTTGCTGGGTATTATCTAGGTTTTCATCCCCAGCTCAGCCCCTACAAATTTATATATTTTCAACACATAATTGCACAGTGTTAACATTTTCATTGCAAAAAGAAGACATAGCAAGGAGAGACTGGACAAACATGGGGTCAAAAACCAGCAGGACAACCATCAAATCCTGCAGGTCCATGTCCAACACCTTGTATTTTGTGCTCCAAAAGGCATTGACAATTACATGCTTCTTATCTGTGTTGCTTGCTTTTCACCTTGACCCAGAGCAAGGAGCTTGACTTAGTAGCTATCCCCCAGTCTCAGCATTTCCAAAATCCTGAAGTCTCCATTGTGACTCGTCCATCATCATCACACCTCCATTCCATGGCCTCACACGGGCCTTCCTGAAGGGACGATGACCCCACTTCACATGGTCATCTTGAGAAATTTGAGCTCTTCACGACTCTATTCTTAAATTTCTCCTGTTTCCAAAAAGCAGTGCCAGGTGGACTTCCCCATGGAATTTGTAAATCCAGAGGGCAATAAAGTTTGATCTTGAGGAGCAGGATGGATGCTCCTTGGACATTCTTCTCGTAGGGCCTCCTCCTTTCAAAAGAATTTGCCTTTTTTACTAGTTTTAGCTTTCAATGGATTAGGCTTCACCCTCAGGGAATCTTTCCCATCATACCAATGCAAAAACAATTTCTTCCATCTTTAATGGTGGAATCTCTTTAACGATTGCAGCTGAGGTGGTTTCAAATCAGTCCCAGTGACTGTGACTGACTCCAAATTTGCTTACAGCGCTTTTTGTGACAACTTTTTAAATATGTTTCATATCTTTCTGTGCTGTACATTATTTTTCATTAAACACAGCAGTCTAGGACTTTTAAGTTTATCTTTGTTCAAATTTTCAGGGCAGGAGCAGAACACAGGTAGCTTCTAGTCCTGACAAGGTTCATTTTTTCCCCCTCTGAAACCTCATATGCTTAACATTCACAGTCCGCACGTCTCTCTACATTGTGTCTTTTAAACTCTAATCAGGATGGACTATAGAGCTCTGATTCTAGCTGCAAAATACCAAATCCTTCTATACTTCTTCTGCAAAAATCTTCCAAAAGACCAAAACCATATTATCATGTTTATCACAGCAATGGTCCAACTTCTGATACCAAATTTTCTGTTGAAGTTACCTTCATGTTTTCTGGGACAAAACTCCCTATCAGAAACATCTTATGGGAGGAAAGGATTTATTTCAGGCTTACAGTTTTGAGGAGAAGTCAGGTAATGGAGGAGAAAACCAGGGCCACCTGTTCACAACCTTCTACATCAGCAGTAAGGTGATAGAGAATAGCATGAACAAGCTAGCTGTGAACATCCTGTGGGATGAACTCTCAAATTCTACACCTTTTGCAGTAAAACTGAACTTCCCCAGGTTTCCAGAAGCTGATCACTAGGTAGGAAGTGTAGCACAGGAAATAGAAATAGCGGTAGGTGTTTCTAGGCAGAATTCAAACCTAGGTGCGAAAACTGATTGGTCCCTTATTGGCCAACCAGCTGTGTCTCTCACTTGCCTGGGGAGGTTTTAAAAAGTGACTGAAACAAAGTCCAGTCTCTACTACCCTCCACATGTCTCCCTAGGAGAAGGGCTTCGAAATTTCCAGGCCTTAGAAAGGTAAGGCCTCCCCTCACCCTGGCCTAATGGCTTGGATGAGGGGGAATCAAGGTCTCCTCAAATGAACTTTTTTCCTCATGATGGGGGCCCTCTTTTATCTTTCCTTTCCTGCTTGTTTAACTGAACAGCACAGGTTTTGTTAAATCCTCTCCCACGTGTTCTCTCCACACCGGTGGCTGGAGAACTCTGCAACTTCCCATTCTCTTTTAAATAAAGTCTCCCACTATACCTTATCCTCTGGTGGTCTATAATTTTAATTCTTTAACTTTATAGACAAGATTTTGGGCACTCCTTAAGTTCTGAGGTGCATTGGAATTTTGCTGGGTATTATCTAGGTTCTAATCCCCAGCTCCCCTGCTACAAAAGGATAAACTGAGGCACATTAAAATTTTAATCTATACTTGCGCAGATAAGAATTCATGAGTAGGGCATTTAGGTCATAAGGAGATTGGACTAAGGAATGACAACTTTCATAAGAGTGAATAGAGAAGCAAGGAAAATAAAATATTTGTTCAGCTAAAAGGAAACATTGTTATTATTTGGACCATCTCAGTGGAAAGCCCCTAGGTAGAGGTTAGTTGGCAGCTTCAGACTGGCTAAACATAAGATGTTTACAGTTAGTTGTGTTTTGGCTTGCATGCATAGGAACTCAAAGTCCTGCAGGTGCTTCTAACTAATGGCTTCCCAATTAGTTATTTTAACAGCACACCACTTCTAAACTCAAACATTGGTATTTCTATTGCTGTCTTGGGATCCTACCATGTGAGAAAGCTGGAGAAGCACATGGATTAGTGGCATATTTTATCCTGGCTGCCTGCTAGACATGTGCGTGAGATCATCAATGATATGGTAATCTTCAGCCACCCTGCCAATCTGCCCCCTGAAACAAACACAGCAGGAACTGTTGTGGAACTGTCCTGTTGTTGTAATCCATGATTTTAGGAATGCTCCTATATGGAATAGATAGATACAAAGGTCATGGAATTAACAAAAAAGCATAAAGAAATGAGTCATCCAAAAGAAAGAGGAATCAAGAGACTAATGCTAATCAGTATGAATGCAGCCTTTCCCAAAGGGGAAAAAGTCTAGAATGCCAAAATATCCAGTTATGTAAGCTTTCCTGGAACCAAAGTGAGACATTCCCCCAAATTCTGACAAATGGTCAAGAAAGGCAATGTCTACATTTCCAACACTGAGAAATTATAGCGCTTATTAAGATACACTTACAGTTTGGATTTCTGTTTCGTGTGATGTAATCTTGGCCTGATCATTTCAGTTAAGCTACAATGTGAATATGATTTTTTTCTTTCACATAGGAATTTGTCCAAGATGATTCTTCCTAAATAACAACATCCTCCCAGGTTCTTGTGATCAAAGTTAGAGACATTACTTGGTAGAGTAACAGTACCCATGCATCAATGGCAGTAGGGTGAGGCAAAGCTGTTTGTCCTGTGGATATTTGTTTGATATACAGAGAAATATTTCCACTTCCATTTCTAGGTAGTAAGCAGATACAGTTATAATTTATTTTATCATAGATGGAAATTTCAAATTAGGGATGTTTTAATTATTTCTATTTATTTGCAAGCAGGGAGAGACAGAGAGAGAGACAGAGAGACACAGAGAGAATAGATACATCAGGGCCTCAAGCCACTGCAAACGAACTCCAGATGCATGTGCCACTTTGTGCATCTGGCTTTAGATGGGCACTGGGGAAGCAAACATGGGTCATTAGTTTTTACAGGTAAGTGCCATTACCACTGAACAATCTCTCCAGCCAAGGGACGTTTTATATTATATTGCAACTTGGTAGAACATTAAAATTACTATCGTCCATGAGGTTATCACTTCTAGTTTTTGTGGTTCCGTGGCTTAGTTGGGGAGTTGCAGCACACATAAACTCCCCATTCATCCACAGAGCTGTGTAGACAGAGTCTTGGGATAGCGGTGAGCCAATGAGAGGAAGAACTCTTGGGAGGCAGTTGCAGTGAACAGCTCATTTATTATGTGCAAAAAGGTCAATTATATAGAGGAAAAGTCAGAGGTAGGGGCATAAGCAGCAAGGGGATTGGCATGGGCAGGGTAGTCTGTGGATGTCTCAGGAAGAGTTTGGCAGGGGCCAGTAACCTGTTGATGCCTGGTTTGCATAGATAAGTTGGGGGGGGGCTTTCTCAGCCCCAAGTGGTGGGAGTTACCTGCCTTTAGACATGTAATGGATGGCAGTGGCTGCAGAGGAGCTGTGACCTTTTGACTTTTATTGCCCAGGCCTGTTATTACAGCTGGGGTATGTGAGCTTTAGTAAACTCAGGCCTGGAAGTGCCTGGGCTTATCACGGTTTGTTGAGGCCTACTAGGGGGCTGGAGTTTTTAGGATAAAAGAAGGAGACAAGGCTGAACTCCTACCAGCCTCAAATAAGGATGAGATTATGGGATTTCAGGCCAGACTCAACTTTCACTTAACCGTATGTTCTCCGTGCCCCTCAGCAGGGTCCCACAGTTTTGTAAGTGATAGAACAGGAAAGATTTGATTTTTCTTCTTTATTCACATTCCATTGATTTCCACCTTCTTCCCAGATAATTAATTGCTCTTCTACTTTGATGTCTTTTTTGTGTGTGTGTGTCACACGGAGTTTGATTAGGGAGCCGACATAAACTTGGGTGGAGGATTATCTGCCAGAGCATGTGCAATTTACCAGTGCTACACTACTACAGAAAATGTCTACCACTCCCCTAGCAACCATTAACTGCAAATATAACTCCTTAAGGAGTAATGAGCACCATCTCGTGCTTGTAGTAGAAAGATTTTGAAAAAATGTTAATAAAACATATTAGTCGTTGATTGATAAGAACATACTGTTTGTTCTTTAGTTTCTTTATATAAAATTTAAGCCTGAGGAACTAGGGAGATAGCTCAGTGGATAAAGCACTTGCCATGCAAATGTGAGGACCCATATAAAGCCAGGTGCATTAGCACATGTCTGCAATCCCAGTTCAGGCAAAAAGACAGGGGGCAGAAAGAAGAGCACCCCTAGATGCAATTGAGCCAACTAGCCAGGTGCACACAATGATGAATGATAAGAGATACTGTCTCAAAATAAGATGGATGGCCAGGATGAAGGGTTGTCCTTTGACCTCCACACACATTCCATGGCTCACACACACACACACACACACACACACACACACACACACAGACGCACAAATGTGCACATGTGACATATACACATATAACACACACCCATACAAGATACAAAATCTTGCATTATTGGATAATTTCTTGTATTGGCAGTGATATTTAAGGAAAAATTTTCAAAAAGTGCTAATAAACATTATTAGTTGTCGATATGAACAAAATTTGTTCATAAGGTAAAAATAAATAATAGAAAGTTTTAATGTAGCTGTGTTTATGTCTAAAGTCATAACTGCAAATAACCAGCAAGAATAACAAGGTACACTTGAAAATTCACCTGGGGAGGAATATCATATGTGTGATGCTTGCTTTCTTTCCTGAAGTATGACTAAAAATACCAGCTCCAAAAACCAGGAAAGAGTCTCTCGGAAGAGAGCACATTAAGAACAATAAAACATGTAAGAGAATACTTAATTAAGCCATGTGAATAGTTATATAAATATTTATATTTAAAGAAAGCAAAAAAAAATATGAGCCAGGACTAATACAGAAGGGGAGGTCAATTAGCATTTCATTAATTGGGATTTTTTAAAGGAAAATATATATTAGCTTAATGAAGCAAATTGTCATATTAACTTTATCAGACACGGGTTCAAGATCGCATGTAAGGCTTTGAAAAAAACCCTCCAATAAGCCCTATCAGAGTAAATATCTGGTAACTTAAGCCAAAGGATTTATCGCCAGTTATTGCTTTTCATCTACTTTGAGGAATCAGTTATATCATTAAACCAGAGGGTTCTGGCACTACTATTACTGTTTAATGATGTGAATTATGGGCATTTAATTCTCTCAGTCTGAGTGACTACATATATTATTATTCCATTTTGGGTTGGGTAGTCACACTCTGACCTTATTAGCTGTTAACAGTTTCTGAGTCTGGCTCAGTGGTACTTCTTTAGGGGGCTGATAACCAGCCCATTAGAAGCCCTGCCTTGCAATGATTAAGCATACAGAATTAAGCAGTAGGTCTCGAAACAGGGACAGCCAGATAATGGAAAGCAAACTGTTTCCTTACCTCTCATTAAATCTCTTACCTCACACTGTCACGCACATGGTTGAGACTCAACCTTGTGCCTATAACCTATAATTGAGTTATTATAATTGGCTTCTTGCTCTTCCTACCTTCGCACTACACTGCAAATGACCCAAAATGCTGCATGAATTTTCTGGGTTTGAACATTTGCTTTGAGAGATTTCCATCTATGATTTGCAGGAGACAAGGTATTAAACAGAACAAATTCTGGGTCCAGGTAAGTCTGAATACTTTGGGGGTAAGGATTGGGATGTGGAGGGCACGCATGTCATTTGTTGAAAAGAAGGGTGATGTTTATGGATGTTCAACACGAAAGTGTGTTGAGTTGGGCAGCGTGTGAGAAGCAAGTGGTACAGAGCAGAGATGGTGCAAAGCCAGGGAGGAGGATGACGAAATCTGCAGACTGGTGGTAGAGATTGCCTCAATGCATTCAGAAACAAAAGGCAAGAATTCAATGTGAAACTTCGATTAGTTTTTTTTGTACTTTTGCACACCTGGATTTAAGTAAAGGTATGGGAAGGACCTTTGAATGGTCCTGTCTTCTAAAGATACCATTTAGGAAATTTCTTTATGGACTTCAAGAGGAAGTTTACTTAGAGTAAAATGGTCAAGAATTCTGCAAGGTTGTGGTTTCACAGATACCAAAGTTCCAGACTCGGTAATGTCATTTATTGTCTATGGGGCTTTGGTCTGTTATTTTTTATTTTAAGTCTACGTTTCTCCATCTGCTAAAGGAGAAATAAGAGCGGTACATATCTTATGTGAATATTGCATTCATTGAGATTCATCATCTAAAATATTTATGTAAACTATCTAGCATATAATAAACATTACATATTTATCAATTCATCATGGTTATGATAATGATGATGTTGATAAAGGAAATTTTGCTATCCATGAAAACCATGTAGGCTAAGAGAGAACAGTTAAGTTACAATATCCAGCTAAGGTCTAAGGTCCTGAGATAGGAATTTACCTGGTGTAAGACTTATTTATTTTAGATCTCAAGGCATAATTACTTTTACAAATGGGCTATGCTTTGGGTATTTTTGTGGGTCTGAAAATGATTAGCAAAAGCCTAAATTGTTAGTAGTCGGGGTTTTTTTGTGGAGCCTCTTATTAGCACATCTTAGGTTCACCCAAGTCAGGAGGGAGACCAGTTCTGCAGGGCCATGATGCTGAGGTTTTGCTTTCTTCGAGTTCAATGTGCACATGTGTCTGGCTGGATATAGATTTCCCCTTCTTTCACTTTCACAGATGAATAACTATGTCCAAAAGTCTGTTTACTCTTCAAACACTGGTACTGTTTCTTGGTAGAGATATAAGCTTGATGGGAGGCCCACTGAGGACAAGGATGCAAAGTCAGAGATTCCTAAATAACTCCTTCTTTCTTACTTTTGAGAAGAAATTTAAGACTTGTGCGAGAAGCTTATTGCCTCACAACTCTCGCATCCATAGATTGCCATTTACAAACACAATGTTGACCTCATAGCATTAAGGCAGATATAATGCATTCACAATTTTTTAAAGTGAGGCTTTGAACCATTCGTTGCATTTGTGATATGAAGTTTGCCCTAGCTCCTTTGGTCAGTAAGGCAGGTGTACTTACTCACTCATGTGCAAATGGTTCTATTAAGTAGACCTGGTCTTGGTCCATTTTTCAAACTTGTAATTATGGTGAAGAGATCTGTTGATTAGCACTGTTCCTCGCATAACCACACTCTGTAACAAACTGAATCTATGGCCATTAAAGATGCCTGCTTGCAAAGCACGATGATCCTGGTTCAATTCCCCAGCACCCTATAAAGCCAGATGCTTAAAGTAGTGTATATATCTGGAGTTGATTTACAGTGGCAAGAGGCCCTGGTGTGCACATTTTCTCTCTCTTTCCCATTCTTTTCCTTTTTCTCAACGTTATCTTCCCTCCCTCTACAAATAAAGAATATAAAAAATGGATATTCTTCATCTTTATTCTTTAGCCTCAGTTTCCATGGCTCCATTGCATCATCCTGCTGCTTCAATTAGACTAGGTTTCCTTGGTCTTTGGCAGGTACATTCACTGAGAGACTTGGGTCACAGGTTCAGTAAAGACATATTCCTGACTAGGTAAAGAGTATGTTAGGAGCTGTCTCTAAACACAAGTCCAGTGGTCAATTTCCCTCCCCAGATACCATCTGTCTATTGGCAGAATGATCTGGATTCTCACTAAAAATCAAATCTCACTATTACCATGTTTCTGACCAGGCAGAGATTTTACTTGCTCTTCGCATGGTTGATTAGTGTAGTATTGTTTGAGCATCTGCATGAGTTTCCAACATTTAAGAGTTAAGGTTAAAAATCTGTAAATTTCCATCTCAAACCTAGCAATTACCTAGCTTTCATTCTTGCACATGACATCTTTGAGTAGCCAGTTTCTAACCTAGATGGGGTGCATATTCACTGAACTACCACATCCACACTTAGACTTAGTCAATGAAGCCATGAGCTTACTCCTCCGATGTCCTCCAGAGGAGTCACATTTGTTTCATTCTTTGGTTCTGAAATGTTGATCAGAAGCTTGCCAGCTCACTTAGACCCTCTCTTTATGGATCAAGAGAGCGTTTATGTTCTCTGAACTTCTAACTGGCCTCTTCGCCTATCTCTTCTTCATCAGAACTATAGACCACTGAGAATCAAAAGAAACTGTAAAATTAATAACTTGAGCTAACAGATAGCTATCTAAGCCCTTCCTCCTCACTCTAAACGTTAACAGAGATGTTCTCAGATACAGATATTGTTCAAATATAATCTTCTCAGCACACCCTGATTGGATTTCTACATAACACTTTCAAGAATCTGTCCTATCCCTGGATCAATTTCCTACTCTCAATTAAGCTCATTCCTAGTTGTCTTCTCAATTGTATCACTGCTAACATTTCAGTTTGATTTTTAGAAAAGTTAGGAAAGCATTGAACACAGTAACAACATTCAAATGGTCCTAGTTTCTCCTATTCTATTCTTTCATTAGAAAACACAGTAACTTCCAAACCTGATAGGCTTCCCAGCACTTGGTATTCTTTCAACCTCACCCTAACTCTTTCCTTTGTAACCCCCATTTTTGTTCACTCAGAGTGAATTTGAGTGCTTCTATGTGGTATAATGAACAGGAGGAAAATTAATGTAATAGAAGTGATGTAGAGTGAGTATATACAGAGAAGAGCAGGGAGAGGCCCAGGCCTTGAGGGTGGAAAGAGAGGGAATATGAATTATGAGTTTAGAGAAGATACAACCCAGATCATGGAAGCTCTTAGGCCATTGTAGCAAATTTGGGTGAAGTGTAATTAGAAGAGTCTGGTTAATGATACTAGAGGGATGGTGTCTCTTTTCTGCTGAGACCATCCTGCTATGGCTTCTTTGTCAAGAATGGATTCAGGGGTTGGGGATTTAGCTCAGTGAATGAGCACTTGCCTAGCAAGCGCAAGGCCCTGGGTTCAGTCCTCAGCACCACACACACACACACACACACACACACACACACACACACACAAACACACACACAAAACACCCTTTCTCTGTTACACTCACATGCTTACTCACATGTATGTATGTGAGTGTGCCAGAGCTCTTGTGGGTGGGTAAGGGAAAGAAATACAGAGTAACTAAACTAAGGCAGTATTTACTATATGTTAGGATTTGGCACTTATAATTTGCTAGAATCATCTAACAACTTTATACCATAATTATGGCCATTTCCAAATGAAGAATTGAGGTACAATGAGGTCAAGTAGAATGTCCAAGAGACACATAGCTAGGAAGCCACAGAGCTGTGATCTGAACACAAACTCTGAATCTATGTCTGCACTTCTCTCTCTCTCTCTCTCTCTCTCTCTCTCTCTCTCTCTCTCTCTCTGTTTTTGTTTATAGTAACTTCCCCCCTAGGGTTTGTGACCCTCTGAGTCATAGGCTTTTGACTAGGCTTTCCATATTAACCACCTCCCTCAGAGTAATAGAATTAGAAAGCAGTTGGTTATCCCTATAACAGGGAGGCTACTATTGCTCTAGTGAACACTTCTTGCCTGCATGGACAGTTATGTAGCTTGTAAGATCCCTTGCTGGTTAATGCTGCTGATGACTTCTTCTCCAGAAGGCATGCTTGTGTTTCTAATGCTATTCCCTCTGCTCTGTGCTGTCTAGTTTCTCATGACACGTCTGGTACCCAAGGCTGGGGACCAGAACACATGATGTCAGTGGAGATGTAGTCTGTAGGGGTAGACACAAGCAGTGTGGTTACAGGAAATTGTTCCTTCTTGTGAATACATGTCATACAATGATGGCTTTATTAACGTTACCAGCTAATGATGATTCTTGGTTCACGGGTTCTTGTCATTAAGTAATCACTATTTAATTTTAGTTTGCATATTTGCATCTTATTTTAATTTTTTACTCATCCACTGGACTGGAAGCTGAGAGAAAAAACTGCATCTCCTTCACCATATGACACCTGTATCACCTAGCGATAGTATTTGCAAAGAGTAGAGAGAGTCTCATGTTCATACATTTCAATCTCAGGATATACTACATTATTTGATTTGTCAGTCCCCAAAATCTTTATTTTTTAAATATACAATTATTGAAAACTCATTAAAATTTTCCAACACAATTTTAATTGAATCCTGATTTTAAAAGGTTGATCTAAATTTTAGAATATTTTTCTTTTTTTTTAATTCCACACAGGGTCTTACTTATACTCCAGGCTTACCCAGAACATGATATGTAGCCCAGGGTGGGTTTTTTTTGCATGTGTATGTGTGTGTGTGTATGTGTACATGTGTGTATCTGGGTTTATATGTGTGTGAGAGCATATGTGTGCATGAGCTTACCATTGGCATTATCCTAAGGTACAATACCCACTTCTTTTTGAGACAGGACCTCTCATTGGCCTGGAGATCACAAATTATGATAGACTGGCTGGCAAACAAGACGTAGGGATTTCACTGTGTCAGCCTGCCCAGTACTGGGATTACAAATACAGGCTACCATCTCCAACATTGATGGAGGCTACTAGCGATCATGTGGCTACTAGTGATCATGTGACTCAGGTCTGCATGCTTACAAAACAGCACTTTATTGACTCAATTAGCTTACCAGGCCCTAGACAGTCTTCAAACTGAATGTAGACCGTGCTGGCTTTGACTTCATTCTGCAGTCAAGACTAGCCTTGAACTTGGAATCTTCTTGCCTCAGTGTGTGTTCAGACTAAAGTTCTGAACCTGCCTTTAAATGTGCAATTATGATATTCCTGAGAAATATAATTTTTCTTTCTCCTCCAGTTTTTTTTTAGTATTTTAAAAAACATTCTAATGTTTAAAATTCACTTTATTTGGGGGGGGGGATGTTGCAAGGTAGGGTCTCACGCTAGCCCAGGTTAACCTGGAATTCACTATGTAGTCTCAGGGTGGTCTCGAACTCACAGTGATCCTCCTACCTCTGCCTCCTGAGTGTTGGGATTAAAGACATGTGCCACCATACCTGGCTTAAAATTCATGTAAAAAAATTTTAACATTGATAATAATTTTTGACTTCTATTGTTGTAAAAAACAGCACAAGGAATTCCCTTTGGTCCAAATATTCCAAACATTAGCAAGTGAACCCGGATGGATTCACTGCTATTATCTCATCTAAGGGTCTTATTGATGCTTTGTCCTTTGACCCCCACAATTGTCCTGTTTCCCATGTAGGAATAAAAAACATAGCGTCACAAACTGCATTCACTGGTCCAGTTTCCTTCATCCTCCTTACACTGGCACAGAACTCTAGCCCTTACCTATTCTAGTCTGTCTCTTGTCTAATTATTCTTTTTCGGATGCTCTTTTTGATTGAGGTTGTGTGATATTTCACTATGACTCCACTCAGGTTATGGCTTTGTAATGTGAATAAGACCTATGTGGTATTGCCTCCTTTTCAGTGCACCATTTTGTGGGAGAGAGGATGCTAATTTAAGCATTACTGGTTAGGTTAGAACTCATTTACCATATTAAACTCATTATACACCTCCTTTGATATTTTTTTCTCATAACCAATTCACATTGTGGCTTTCATTCTCCTCGTGGTTTCTTCACTCAGGAGTAATCTGAGACAACCAATTCAAGTGTGTTTTACCTCATTATGTCAGTCTTGACTCACTATGCCAGTAACTAGCATAGTAGCTAGGATGAGACAGGCATTCAAAAAATTTGTGATGAATGAATAAATGTTAAACATGCTCACATGTCAGTTTCTCGCTTACTTCATTTGTAGCATCCTGTACTCCCTTGGGAATTCTTCTCAGAAGTGACCTTTTGTGTTTGACCTTTCTATTAAACTTGCATTTTAGCTGTAAGGGAAAACATTACTACAGTCTTTGATATCTTCCATAACTCTTCATTACCCACAAGGGATACCAAGGTTAATTACTCAGTGTGAAATGCTTCAATAATCTGTTACCTTGCCTACTTTCTCTTTTGCCTTTTTTTTTTTACTATAAACTCTGCATGTGAGCAACATGAAGAGGATATTTCTTCTCTCTGCTAACCTTTTCCTTTACATACTCTTTGAGTGCCCTGAAGCTTGGGGACATGGATCATCCCTGATCCCTGCTATTGTTTCCAAAATGCAAATTTTATCTAATTTTAATAACCCAAGTGACTTTTCTTGTTGCTAGCTTTAACAATCTGCTATATCTTCTGGTTGTAGCAAACTGATTGCTGGTCATTTGCTTTTATACATTCTTAACCGTACATCATCCAGTTCACTGGTTTTTTTAAAACTTTTGATTAAACAAAAGTCCTATTATTACAACCATTCTTGGACAAATTATAGAACTAGATAATAAAAATCTTGTATTGCTGATACAATATATACAATAGCCCCATAGAGTATATTATCATACTTGGTGACAATATAGACTAAGATAATAAAAATTATTCACAATAGCATAATACAGTATATTATTGTTCCTGGTTGCTGTACATACTGACATAGTAAAAATTACTGACAGCTAATTGACAAGTAAATGATGAATGGTAAACCATTAGGAATTGACCAGCCATGAGAAGGGTTCATCAACCTTGTTTGCTCACTTCTGTTTTTCTCTCTTACTTTGCTTGACTGTCCTTCACCTCATCTGTTGGCTCTTGTCTCATCCTTTGGCATCTTGGAGTTTCCTGGATTCTACTCTAACTCTCTCTCCATTGAATTGACAGTTATTCCAATGATGGCATCACTCAGCCTCATATTTGTACATGTAATTAATCCTGAACAAATCGTAAAGTCCATGTCTATTGCTCTGTTAACTCCCTGAGCTACAGATTCCTTGATCAGATGGCCTACTGCCACTTCCAAAGGTTGCCTAATCAATATTTCCTGCTTAGTAGATTGAAATATAGCATTGAGATCCTTGTATTATTGCCTGCCCAGCTATATATTCCCAGTATCTCTCATTTCCTTGAATAACAACACCATTCATCATAGTACTTAGGCTCTAAACCTTTACTTAATGTTCATGTATTCTGAGAAGTCTTCTGATTGCCAAATGTGAAAACTCAGACACTTTTACTTCAAGGTGACTGAAAGGTCAGCTGCATGAGTATAAGGATATTTTATATTTTCCCCAGTGTCTAACATAATACCTGCTAAATAGTAAGATTGCAATCATGCTGAGAAAAAATGAATGAATGAATGAACACATATTTCAAAATGTTTAATTGATTAACAATTTTTAATGACTCTTAGATGAGTGTATTATTACTTTTCTCATTACTGTGATCAAGTACCTGACCAGAAGCAGAAGTTCATTTTGGTATACAGTTTAGGGGCTGTAGTGTATCATGAGTGGCAAGGAAGGTGTGATGCAGCGGCTTACATTCCATCTGCAGCCAGGAAGCAGGAGAGCAGGAAGTGGAGCCAGGCTCACCCCAGTGTCGCATTTACTCCAGAGAGGCTCCACCTGCTTGCAGTTCCACAGCCTTCACAATCAGCTGGGCACTAAGTTTTCAAACACATAAGACTTTGAGGGACATTTCCCATTCATACCACAACAATGGGGGGTTTCTTTGTTGCTGTCACATTGCCAGAAGTTTAAAGTTTATTGACTCTTCAGCAAAATTGATGAAAATAAACCCATATATCACTGTGATGTTTCAGAATGCCAGTGAGAAACAAGATATTCTGAAGGCTTCCAGAAGTCACAGAACAGGTCCATGTACAGAATCAAGGGGACAAATGGCTTCTCAATAGACACCAGGGAAAGTGGGAGATATTATAGAAATGCCTTCACACTTTTGAGTGTCAATAATTTACAACTCAGAATTCTATCAGCATCAATTAAATACCAGGACAGAGCAAAGACATATACAGACATTATCTACCATGCATTATTTTTTCCAGGAAGTGCTAGCAGATATGTTCAGCCATAATAGAATAATGAAGCAGAAAGAGAATGAACGAAAACCTGAGAAACAATGGATCCATTACCAGAACGAGATGGAGTGAGACGCTACTTGAAGAACACATATCTCTTGGAAAGATTGCTCCTAAAAGGTGAATGTGAGAGAATAATGCTTTTTAACATGTGAAGAAGATTTCCCACTACTGGGAAACAATATAGAAATAGATTAAAAAGCGACATACAAACACACACACACACACACACACACACACACACACACACTTCCCAACAAATCCACTCAAAATCTGAAACAATCACAATTATACAATATTCACCCTGTAAATCCAATTACTGTATATCTATAGTATTTACATAAAAGCAATAATATGAACTTGATTAAAAAATCAAAAATTTGGGAGAATAGGGACATTTGGTTGTAGAAAAGAGAAGCTTAGTTTGTACTTTTTATGGGAGGAAGATATAATCCTTAAAAGTGAAAACCAATAAACAGCAATCTAAGCAGATTGCTTGGTGTGATGGTTAAGTTTTGTTGTCAACTAGACCTTTCAAGTAATCCTGGGTGGGTCTCTGATGATGTTTACAGGAAGGCAGCCTCTCAGCAAGGGGCAGGATATAAAGAAGCTGGAAGTAAATATCCTTTCCTGTGTGGGCAGTGAGGAAGGACATTCCAGAGACTCAGGAAGCCATTAAGTCTGGGATAGGGTTGCAAGACCCCTCCCTAAGGCTATATAAAGGAGAAGAAATTCTCTTTGGTCCTGGCCTGTTTCCTAATAACAAATGAAACAAAATACCTTGAAGGTGACATTTTGTTTTCATGTGTAGAAAAAGGCAAAATTTTGTCAGAAGGAGAAAAAATTATTGGAGACACATAGCCTATTCCTGATTATAAAGACTAGATATCATTTGTTTTTTTAATAGTAAAATATTAAGGGTGGATATTTCAAATATTGAATTTTGTAATTAAAACCTTAAATTATTTGATTTATATATTTGCAAGCAGAGAGAGAAAAAAGAGAGAAGGGGGAAAGAGAAAAAGAGAAAGAGAGAATATGGGTATACCAGGGCCTCTTGCCACTGCAAACAAACTCCAGGCACATGCACCACTTTGTGCATCTAGCTTTATGTGGGTGCTGGGAATTGAACCCAGGCTGACAGGCTTTGCAAGCAAGTGCCTTTAGCTGCTGAGCCAACCCTCCATCCCAAATATTGAGATTTTTTAAAGTGAAGATAAAAATACATTGAAATTGAGATATGAGCCAGAGGAGAATTCTATGAAAAAAAATACCAAGATAAGAAAAAAAATGTCTGTACTTTTAATAAAAATGTACACAATGATTTACAATACCAAAATTGCTTTTTTGAAATTTGGCATTTGAAACATTAGGTTACATGTTGAGGAATTAACTGAAGCATGTTAAGTACTTAAAAAAGTGGCAACAAAGATAACTAGTATTTAAATTGATTAAGACTAATGTGAAAAATTGTGTCAGTGTAGTCTCCAGTGGTGGTTATTAGCCTAGCAGAGAAGAACTGATTGTCCTACCTAAAAATGAAAGCGGCTGAACAGCAAATAAGACAAGACAAGGCAGGATGAAGCAGAACAAAACAGTGTCAAAAGCCCAGTGCTTGCTCAGTCTGTCAGAACCAACTGTAGGGTGAGTAGGTGAGTCCTTGACTGTGATGTGCATTTTATGCTGACTTCAGCCACCACCACCTTCACACTCCCCAATCTAGTGATACACTTGCTTCCAGTTGACACACTGCATATCTGTAATCACTTTACCAATGCTTGGTCTAAAGGTAGCTGGTCCTTTCTATACATTGGAGAAGGACAGGCTGTGGGTCAGGAGACTCTCCCACACACAGACTTAGTGTTTCTCTTTACTTTAGAGCACTTCCCTGTTCACAAACAGCCTCCCTGTGTGTCTCATGCACCAACAGGTCCCCTCCTCTGTTCAACTCTCCACTAGCTTAAAAAATAATTGTTTTTCACATGTGTATGGCACATGTGCATACTCAAGGGTCTCTTGCCACTGCAAAAGGAAGAAAGACACTTGTGCCACTTTTCATCTCCAGCTTTACCTGAGTGGCCAGGGAATTGAACCAAAAATTCCAGTGCACCCCAAAATTTAAGGAGTACCTGAATTCTTGTCTATAAAGTTAAAGAATTAAAACAATAGACAACAAGATATTAAGGTATAGTGAGAAACTTTATTAAGGGAACATGGGGAGTTAGAGTTCTCCAGCCACCAGTGTGGGGAGAATATGTGGCAGAGGTTTGATCAAAATTTATGCTGTTTAATTAAACAGGCAGGAAAAGAAAGGTAACAGAGAGCTTCCATCATGAGAAAAAGTTCATGTGGGAAAGATCTTGAGTCCCCCTCACCCCAGTCAGCCTAAGGGCTGACTGGGGTGAGGGGCTTTACTTGGAAAATGAATGTCCTCCTTCTAGAATGCCATGTGGAAAAGACTGGCCTTTGTTCCAAGGAGTCTTTTTTTAAAACTTCCACCAGGTAAGTCAGAGACACAGCTGATTGGTCTATACCTGACTAATCAGCTTTTGCATCTAGGTTTGGGATCTGGCTAGAGACACCTCCCACCCAAGGGGAGGGAGTCTATGGAGCTTGCCTGAACTGTCACTGGGTCAGGGTTGTGGGGTTGGCCCTTCTAATATGTGTGTATTTGAAATTGCATTGGAGAACATCTTAACTCTCTAACATTTCTTTTTTGAATCACATGATCCACTTCTAAACATTTGTCTCATATTGTCAAAACTGGAGCTGAATCATTGCAACATTGCATTTTCGGTGTGTGTGTGTGTGTGTGTGTGTGTGTGTGTGTGTGTGTGTGTGTGTGTGTGTGTATTCTATGATACACATGTGGAGTTCAGAGGACAACCTCTGCTTTGGTGACTGTTGTAGTCAGCTTTATGTTGCTGGGATAAACTTCCAAACAGACACAGGTTATAGAAGGAAAGGTTTATTTCAGCTAACAGATCCAAGGGTAGGGGGTGGGGAGGAAGGATTCTATCAATGGGGGAAGAAGCTGGCTCCCTTTTTCCGATCTGAGCAAAGAGACACCATAAAATATCCAGCACCTCAAGCAAGCACAACCGAACAGCAAATGGCAGGAAATTGCAGCAAGCAGCTGGGTCGCAGGCAGAACTCAGGCTGTTCTTCATACCTTCTGGCTACAAATAAGATTTCTCTCTAACACCTCTTCCAGCCAGGCGGCTGGACATTAACGTTACAAGCATTAATAAAAAATCTGATTCTATTGGGGAACATACATTCACACTACCACAGTGACCTTCCAGGGCTGCTCATTGTTCTCTGTTATGGTGGTCAGACTAGCTGGTCTATGAGCCCTGGGGACACTGCTGTCTCAGCCCTTCATGTCATTTTAGCCATGCTGGGATCACAGGG
>PVHP010028328.1:6804-23299 GCA_004024765.1 Zapus hudsonius | reverse complement strand
AGATTCTGGAAAGAGAGGAGCCACCACAGTCATAACGTGGAGGATCCATATGGAATCCCGCAGAGCAGGACGGGAGGAACGAGGGACCCACAGCCACAGACATTCAATCTACACTGGATAAGCCAGAGAGACAGATACCAACGATCCTCGACACAAAGACCCCCTAAAATCACGATCTTAAACCAGCCTTAACACTCGTACACCACGAATCAGGGAACTATGCGGAAAGATTGTAAGAGCCGTGGTGGGGGAGACTATCCACAGGCTTGGTACCCTCCAGTATCAACACACCTGGGCCATGAGGACCGGACTAAGTACTAAACTATCCAGGGTCCCCCTGCCACAGGGACTGATCCAGATGGCCCACGGAGGAGAATATCCAGCTGATTGGGGATGGGGAGGGGGGCGTTAGGGAATTGGGGATAACAACTCATTGTTTGCCCACTGAATAATGCAACTCATTATGGACAATAAAAAATAAATAAATAATTTAAAAAAAAAAAAAGAGGCCCTCATGCTTAAGTGGCAAGCCATCTCCCCAGCTCTCCTTTTTAACTGTTTTTATTGACAATATATATATATATTACCATAGTCCCCTCTGGTACCTTCTCTTCTCCATGTCCCCCTTCCACTGAGCCCCTTCTTCTTCTAACTAGTCCCTCTTCTATTTTGATGTCTTTATTCTTGTGTGTGTGTGTGTGTGTGTGTGTGTGTGTGTGCGCGCCAGCATGTGTATGTGTGCGTGAATGCGTGTGTGTGTCTTGCTGAGTTTAACTAGGGCGGCCTGCATGAGCATGGGTGGGAAATTATTTACCAGGGCACATGCAACTTACCAGTGGCCACCTGGAAGGTACTCAGTCTTGAAGGGCAAACGCTTTACTGGCCATGCTATCTCCCTTCACTGACCATGCTGTCTCCCTAGTCTTTAATTACTTTTCAAAAGGCCAGTAAGAAGCTGGGTGTGGTGGCTCCCACCTGCTCCCAGCACTCAGGAGGCTAAAGTAGGAGTGTCGCTGCCACCAGCTTAGACATCCAGCAGAATCGACCCCAGGATCCAGTAGCCAGGACACTTGAAGACACATCAGGGAATCTTGATACCTTGCACTTCCCTGTGCAGACACATGGATACACACAGTGCACAGCTGTAACATGTGTCTTTGACAGAAATGCTTCATGGTTAATGAAAAGGTACAAATGTCTATGTTCAGGGACTAGATAGATGGCTGAGTAGTTTTAAGGTGTTTGCTGTAAAACCTGATGGACCCCAGGTTCAATCCTCCACTACCCACAAAAAGACACACAAAGTGGCACATGCACCTGGAGTTTGTTTACAAGTGTTGAGGCCCTTGTGCCCATCCCTCCCTCCCTCCCTCCTTTCTTCCCTCCCTCTCTCTCTCTCTCATAAATAAAATGCTTTAAATTCTGTGATCAGTAAGATCCAATTTTACTTTTGAAAAGAAAAGCAAATGTCCCGTTGCACAATGTATTTCTGTGTGTGTATAAGAAGCAGAGGATCTTTATGAAAGAATCTAAAGATGCACAATGAGACTTAAAAAGCAAAGCTCCTCAGTGATGAGTCACCTTTGGAGGACACTGGAGAAAAACTGAAAAAGGAAAAGAAACTTTTTACCTTTTCTATATGAATTATGCTTCAAAGTGCCAGTGCAAGTGGCTTACATCTCCTCCTAAAGTCATCTGGGTTCATTAATATCAAACCCCTGCAGTGACTGTGTGTGTGTCTGTATCAACTCTCTGATCCTCATTTATAGCTATGTGCCATATTTATGTATTTATATGTGTGTGTTATACTATGTAATGTGTGACTTGAGAGTCCTTATAATAGCACATAAATATTTATATGTAAATACAGATTATATAACATATGTGTGTTATATCTATTGGAAGTGTAATGTGTGATGAGAGTTCACATTGGTAATGAACCCTACGGTAGAAGACCACATCATTGCCAGCAGCCATGTGTTCAAGGGAAATCGGGAAACTGATGTCATCTGTGAATTTACTGTTATCCAATAAATTCTGACATTGTGAAAAGGCACAAACATGTCCACTTATCTTTCTTCATGGTGTGCTCATGAAAGTCACTAAACCCATGGCTGCCACCTGTAATTTCTCTCTGCATTTGGGGTACAGCCTCACCTCCACCAGTGTAAAGGGGGCACATGTGTGTGTCCTTAGGCTTCTCCTGCATGGTCAGCTTGAGCAAGGGCAAAGGAATTTTACCAGCAGGACTGTTCCCAATACTATGCTGTGTAATAAAAAATATTTTCTTGGGGCTGGGAGATGGCTTAAAGTTTAAAGGTGCTTGCTTGAAAATCCTGCTAAAAGTTCAATTTGTCAGCGCCCACATAAAACTGGGCACAAAGTAGTGTATGTGCCTGCCATTAGTTTGCAACAGCAAGAGATCCTAGTATGTATGTGTGTGTGTGTGTGCGCGTACATACATACACAAACACCCAAATAAATAATTTTTTTTCCAAATAAATAATTTTTAATCACTTCCAAATTTCAGTGGCTTAAAAATGATTAATTTTGCTCATAAATTTATAGTTTAAACAGGACTTGGCCAGGAGAGCTCATCTCTGTCCCTCATGGCATAAATTAGCGGGGTTCACAGGACGGGGGCTGGAGTAACCTGAAGTCTCCCACACATGTCTGCTGCCAGCTGACATTCTAGTCGTGTTGTTGGTGAAACTCTCCGGACAGCCTATGTGCCACACACTTCCTTCCTCACAGCTTGGGTTTCCAAGGCAAGAATGGAGAGAAGCCGGCCATGGTGGCACACACGTTTAATCCCAGCACGCAGGAGGCAGAGGTGGGAGGATCGCTGTGAGTTCGAGGTCAGCCTGAGACTGCCTACATAGTGAATTCCAGGTCAGCCTGGGCTAGAGCGAAACCCTACCTCAAAAAAAAAAAAAGTGGAGAGAGAGAACACCAGGCCAAAGCCATATTGTCCTTTATAACCTAGGGTTGACAGTCACACTGGATAAGTTCTGTCACACTTCCTTATCCAAGACAGCAGTCATGGGTTCTGGAAGGGATTAGGGACCAGAAATACTATTTTAATAATTTTTAATAAAATACAATCTGCTACATAAACCTAAATTCACTATTGTCCAAGCTCGAGAGGATCTGTCCCAAATATCAGAATGTCTATTTCTGTACCCTGACCCTTGTTTCTCAGTCATTCACCACTACATCTAGTTCTGAAATATGGACCAAACAAGAAAGATAGATGTCAGCCTTCCATTATTTCCCTCAAGGTGTGCAAGCCCAGCTCACAGGCAGACTGCTGCCTTAATCCTGCCAGAGGAGATGTCTATTGCTTCCTATCTAATTTCTGGAATTGCACACCATGACCCAACTTTTCCTTTAACTGGGATGTGACACCTGTGAGCTTTGCTCTGAGTAGCCACAACCATCCCATGAGCATTCACTCCAAACTGATTGACTGCTTGGGCTTAGCCACACTAGCATCCAGGACCTTGTGGCTGGGCTCTGTTCCCAGCCTGCAGGGTGACTTCCAGCCCATGCACAAGTTAACTAGCAGCCATTCCCCACCAGCCTCCTTCCTACTCTCTGCTAAGCTACATACTGCCTGCCCCAGGGGCCCCGTCCAAGCCAACATTCCAGTAATCAAAAGGTGCCCCTCTAACCATCAAAATCTTTCTTGGCAGGACAAGTGGAAAGTCATTCTTAAATGTTTTATACTGTTTATTTCCCATTTAACATAATAATCCAGAATATATGTGCTCAGATTTTCATGGCCACAACCTTTTAACACCTCTTTGGACTGAATGCTAAAGCATGGCAAAAACGCCTTGCTTCTGCAAACATGAGTTCTAGAAAAGCTAAATATTCTTATGTGTTATCCACTTATGTACCTCTCAAACTAATCTTGTGATTAAAGTTAGTTTAAAACCTACACTCTCAATTCAGATGTAGGAAGGTCTGTACTGTTTTCTATAACTGAACCCCATCCCCACAGACTGGAGGGATAACTGGACACAGACCTGGGGAAACAGTGCCCATGAGTCCAGCAGGCTTGTCTCCTTCAGATGTATGTGTAAGGAGGCGTGTTTAGTATTTAATAAAATCCTTATCCCCAAAAGCTTTTGTTTTGAATTCTTCTTATCCCCCCAAAACTTGAGTTTTGTCATGCTTCAAAACAGCCTAGCATTTGAGAGGCAGAGGTAGGAGGATCGCTGTGGTGAGAGGCCAACCTGGGACTACAGAGTGAGTTCCAGGTCAGCTGGGCTACAGTGAGATCAAGCCAATACTCAGATGTAAAGTTGAGCAGTGGTTTTGCCACCGAGCACCTGTATAAGCACACTAATGACAGAACTCTCTGTTCAGATGGAAGTGTCCAAACATACTATTGTCACTGGTCACAAATGCCTCCTGAATTTTCATTTACTAAAAGCAACTTTGTTAGGGCTAGGAGATAACTCAGTGGTTAAAGGAGATTGTGTCCACAGTCTGCTGGCTTGGGTTCAATTCTTCAGCACCCACATAAAGCCAGATGCAGTGGCACATACATCTGGAGTTCATGTGCAGTGGTAAGAGACCCTGGCATGCCTACACATACTCAGAGGGGGGCAAGGAGAAGAAAAAGAAAAAACAGGGGCTGGGAGATTGCTCAGTGGTAAAAGACATTTGCTTGTAAAACATATTGGCCTGGGCTCAATTCCTCAGCCACACATAAAAAGCTGGGTGGGCATTTGTTTGCAGCCACAAAAGACCCTGGCACATACACACCACACATAGACAGATAGATACATAGATGAAAGAAAGATAGATAAAAATGTAAATAAATAAATTTTAAAGTTTTATTATATTTATTGTGTCTGGATGCCAGAACGTACCACCAGTGAGAGGACAACCTTGAGTGTCGGTCCTTACCTTCCAACTTGGTTTGAGACAGTGTCCTTCTTGCTGGTCACTGCGGTAGCTGGCCTGCAGGCTCCAGTATTCTCCTGCCTCCACCTCCCTCCTCACCATAACTATGCTTGCTGGGATCCAAACTCAGGTCATCAGGCTTGCACACATTTTACCCACTGAGCCATCTCCCCAAGTCACTGAATTTTGACTTTATCTTACTTTAGTTATTTTACATTGCAACATACAGTCAGTGACCACTACAGTGAGGATTGAGAAGGAACAAATTTGGGGCTGGAGAGATGGCTCAGTGGTTGAAGGCATTTGTTTGCAAATCTGCTTCCCTAGTACTCACGTGAAGCCAGATGTTCAAAGTAGCACAAGCATCTGGAGTTCGTTTACAGTGGCAGGAGGCCCTGGCATGCCCATTCTCTCCTCTCCCCTCTCTCTCTCTCTCTCTCTCTCTCTCTCTCTCTCTCTCTCTCTCTCTCTCTCTCTCTCTCTCTCTCTCTCTCTCTCTCCTCTCCTCTCCTCTCCCTCCCTTCCTCTTTATCTCTGTCTCAAATAAAATTAAAAAGAACACGGCAAATGGGCTAGGGAAAGGGCTCAGCGGTCTGCAAAGCCTGACAACTCAGGTTTGATTCCCTAATACTCAAGTAAAGCCAGACATGCAAGATGTCATGGTACATCATGCTCATGTCCTCTCTCTCCCTCTCTGTTCCTCTCTATTTCAATGATGGGATCTGTCACCTGAATGTGCCACTGTCAGGAAGCTAGTGTTCATGGGTGCCAGGGATGACGTATAAGACATGGCCTATTTTTATTTCTCCTAGAATCTATAGATTTTATTCTTAGCATTCTGCATTCACTTAAATTCTTTTAAAGCAAAGTTAATAAAAATCAAGTTTGCCTAGGAAAACTGATATTGTGGTTCTTTTTAGGAGAAAGATCGTGAGCTTGAAATTAAAAACATCTATACTAATCGAATATTTAGAAATTTACATGAAAAAGATGATTACCCAAAAGGTATGTTTAGTCACTTTTACTCAAAATCTATTATTTTTAAGTATCTGGTCATATTAATTTATATAGTCACAACAGTGGCTATTTTTAAAAATCATTTTGGCAAGCTGGAGAGATGGCTCAGCAGTTAAGATGCTTGCCTGCAAAGCCTAATGACCCTGGTTTGGTTCTCCAGTACCCTCGTAAAGCTAGATGCACAAAGTGGTGAGTGCATCTGGAGTTCCTTTGCAGTGGCTAGAGACCCATTCTCCCCCCCCCCTATCTTTCTCTTCTGTCTTGCTGTGTGTGTAAAAAAATAATAAAATATTTTTTAAAAATCATTTTGGGGGGCTGGAGAGATGGCTCAGCGGTTAAGGCACTTGCTTCCAGTGCCTAAGGCCCCAGGTTCAATTCCCAGGACCCACATAAGCCAGACCCACTGGGTGGTGGCCCTGGTGCACTCGCTAGCGCGCACAAGTTCTCTCTCTCTCTCTCTCTCTCTCTCTCTCTCTCTCTCTCTCTCTCTCTCTCTCTCTCTATCTCTCTGCTTGAAAATGAATAAATAAAATATTTCTTAAAAAATCATTTTGGGGGCTGGAGAGATTGCTCAGTGGTTAAGGCACTTGTCTGCATTGTCTGCAATACCTAACAACCTGGGTTTGATTCCCCAATACCCACATAAAGGCCAGATGCACAAACTTGTGCAAGCATCTGAGTTCCTTTGCAGGGGTTAGAGGCCTTGGAACACCAATTCTCTCTCTCTCTCTCTCTCTCTCTCTCTCTCTCTCTCTCTCTCTCTCTCTCTCTCTCTTCCTTCTCTTCCTCCTCCTTGCAAATAAATAAATAAATAAATTTTAAAAATCATTTTCTGCTGGAAAGATGGCTCAACTCTTAAAGGTGCTTGCTCCCAAGCCTGACAGGCTGGGTTTGATTCCTCAGTACCCACATAAAGCCAGATGCATGAGTCTTGAGCTCAAAGTGGCAGGAAGCCCTGGCACATCTATATTCTCATTCTCTCTATCCTTACAAATAAATAAAATTATTTTTAAAGAATACCTGATTTGAGCTTTTCAGTAATGGACTTTGATAACTGCTGACACCTATGTAACCACCACTCTGCTCAGGGCCACCCCTGGAAGGCCTCCACCCCTGGCCCCAGCAACAGCTGGTCTCCAGGTCACAACAGCCTCGCTCCCCTGCTCTAGAGCTCTGTGTCAGTGGGATCTCCCAGCACACAGCTGCGTCTGTCCACAGTTCTGGGGAGATCCCTTCAGCTGAGGTGCACCAGGCCCACCACGTTCTTTCTCACATCTTTGCCTTCCTCCAACTGCTCCGCCTCATAATCCAGGAAAGAAGGTCGCTGAAATGAGAGCATTTCTAGATTTCGCGCTCATGAACAGTAGCCCTCTGTCACAGGGTGTCCCGGTGGCTCTGCAGTTGGGAATTCCTTCCCTGAGGGAGCCCTTTGTCTTTTCCCAACACCTACCTGGTTTTACTTCTAACACTGTGATGCTCAAAGCCTCTGTGGTCCAGAATAAGATCAAACAGGAAGAGAGGAAGAAACGGGGAAATAACAACTATTACACGTATGGTGACTATTTATAAACTCCTGGTGTCTCGCTGCATTTCTGTTCTTCAGTATTGCTTCTTGCTTAGAGTTAGTATTCTTTCCAAATGTGCAGTGTTTCTTACATTGTCTACCCATTCTGTAGTTTCTTCAACAAAATCAGTGCAAGCAGACAGAAAAAGTTTGCCGTTGATAAACATGAGACACCAGGAAACCCAAAAATCAGATGTTCCCTCTTGGATAACTAAGGTAAGGCGAATTTGAACTCTTACACTAAAAATCCATCACTTGTCTTATAGAAAAGTATTTGTATTGATTACAACAAAATGCAATTTAAAATTATCAACACCCCCAAAATGAGGATTTTGTTGCTTTTCTCCTAAATTATAGGGTAAAAAGGCAATAGGAAACATTGGTAATAAAGAAAAATCAACTGAAATACACTATGAGATTCCTCACTATAGCAGTAAGCCACCAAAGCAAGAGGAGCCTAAGAGAAAATATGAAGGTAATTTAACAGCTTTCAGACTGTCCTCCCCTGTCAGCCCAGCACAAAGAGAAAGGGCTGAGGCAGGAGCATCACTGTATGTGTATATAAAAGTACACATAAACCAGGCATAGTGGTGCACACCTTTAATCCCAGCACTCATTCAGGAGGCCCAGATAGGAGGGATTGCTGTGAGTTCAAGGCCAGACTGAGACTACATAGTGAATTCCAGGTCAGCCTGGGCTAGAGTGAGACCCTACCTCAAAGAAACAAAAGAAAAAAAGTACACGTAAAACCTTCACAGTTGACAGATGTGTAACAAAAGCCATGCCTGTAGCCCAGGCCCTCCTTAGAAACACAACTTAGTGCTCCTAAGAACGCCTGCAGTTCTTGGCACTCTTCTTCCTTCCTGCCCTGCACAGCCACCCTGGATTTCCCACCAGTCACCCCAGCTGCTTCTCAGATCCTCTATTCTGAGTCTGTATTAGTCCACTTGGCCGGCACAGACTGGTGGCTCAAACAAGGATATAGAGCCTGAGAAGTCCAAGATCAAGGTTTGGCCATTTGGTTGCAGGCCCTCTTGCTGGCTTGCAGATGGCTCCCTCGCGCAGTCCTTGTTGGCCTCTCCGTAGAGCTTGTGAAGGAAGATAGACCTAGCCTGCTGACTTCCATCGTGAGGCTACCCTTGGTAACTCACTTAACTTTACCTCCTTCAAAGCCCCATCTCAAGTACAGACACACTAGAGATTAGGGCGTCAACATATGAAATGGGTGTAGCAGTATCCTTAAACAATGTATTCAGGTGGGAATCCACGAAGAAAGGAATATGGTTACTCTTGAAAGATTTCCACAAAATGATCAGCTGAACAGTACAGGGACTCCAGTTTCAGTTTCCTGAATATACAGTGGCCCTGTCCATGGGTGAGGTCATGAACCATCCTGGGAGACACAGACTCATCAGATCCATGGCCTCTGCCAGACCAGAACAGGTAAAGGTCGGAATTCCCTCACCTCAGAACACCAAGGTACCTCCAGCTCTCAGGAGCCACTAAGTAACCAGAATGCCTCGGTAGCCAAGGCCTCAGCCAACTCAGTCTGCAAGGTGAAGGAGAGCTACCCTCTCCAGCTCTTAGGCCCCAGGGAAGGCCAAGGCCTCACTCACCTGCTGTGGGTACATAGCTAGATCTTCAGTCCCCACCCCCTCTTTGTGGGATCTTCTGTGACTAACCCACATCCTCCAGTACAACCAACTCCTTAGCATATTGGGAACAGTAGGTTCAGGGCAAATCTCTAACTTCCAACTAGAGAAGTCAGTATTGGGCCTAGACATTTAATATTCACTGAGGTCAAAGATTCTAGGTCAGAGATCATTTTCCCAAAGAATTTTCCTTCAGACTTTGTCCCACTGTTTTTTTAATATTTATTCCCTTGCAAGGAGAGGGGGGGGCCTGCCAGGGCCTTCTGCCACTGCAGATGAACAACAGATGCCCACTTTGTGCATCTGGCTTCACATGGGTGCTGGGGAATTGAACCCAGGCTATCAGGCTTTGCAAGCAAGTACCTTCAACCACTGAGCCCACTTTTTTTTATATCGCATTATTGCTGGTGGGTGAACCTTCCATCAGCCCGAACTAGGCTGGTCAGGAACACTTCTGAGAAAGGGACAGACACAGATGAACATGCCCAGCTTCCCTGGCTGTGACTCTGTGTGTGGGCTTGGGCAGAGAGGGCAGGCCCTCCGAGGGCATTCGACACTGCACAGAGGCCATGCAGGCCTCACCTTAGCCACGAAGTCAGTGGAAGTTTAACACGATGGCTTGGCAGAGCTCATCCATGAAAGCACTATGGGTACAGTTTGAGGAAAAGGCTCATCAATGACTTCCACGGTCATCACTGGTCTGTTTCCTTTCTGCCTTTTCTTCAGCCATTTGGATGATATATGGTGTCCTACAAAGTTCATTAATTCACGGACAAATTCTCTTTGAACATAAACTATAGCAGGGAACAAATGCAAAATACGTTGTCTTTCCTGTCAGGCCACACTTAGACCTTTCTGCACCCTAACTGCTTAGAATCCCCCAGAGGGCACATACTGTACTGTGTAATCACTTCTCTGACAGCTTGTACAATATCCACTGAACCAAGACTTGCTGTGGTAAACATCCTTTACCTAGCTCTCGTTTTGTAGGTTCCTAGAAGTGAAAGTGTTGGCCTAAGAGTATATTCAGTTAAATTTTGCTAGAATCAACCAAATTGCTGTCCAAAAACTACCAATTTAGCTGGGAATAATGGCTCACGCCTTTAATCCCAGCACTTGGGAGGCAGAGGTAGGAGGATCGAAGTGAGTTCGAGGCCAGCCTGGGACTACAGAGTAAGTTTCAGGTCAGCCTAAGCTGAAGTGAGACCCTACCTCAAAAAAAAAAAAACTACCAATTTACACACCCACCAACATTGGTCAGAAATTGACATTTCCTCACAATTTGACTCTGGAAATTATTTTCTATTTGGAGAGGTGAAGAATGTTATCGTTTTAAGTGACACTAACATTGAATATATTTTGATAGACTCGTAGGCAAATTTTGTCTGTGTCTATGAATCTCATTTTTTTTTCTTTTGGCTTCTGATGGATCTTCCTTCTGAGGAAGGAAGAGGAGGCTGACTCAAGGAGAGGCCCTTTTAGAATAAAGCTTTATCAGGAGAACTAGAGTGCCAAGGCATGGAGGGGGAGGGAGCAGGCTCCAGAAGTTTCTGGGGGGAGTGCTGTGTGGGCAACAAAGGAGAGTTAGGAATAAAGACATCTGGAGGGGGATGTTGAGCTCCAGCGCCAGATAGAGGAGGGCGAGAAGCACACAGACAAACCAGAGACTGATTGAGAGGGGGGTGAACTATGGGGGAGGGGAGGGGGGTCATAATGGTTTATGGTCTATGTTTATGGAAGCTAGCAATAAAAAGGCACATAGATGAGAGAGTAAAGTTACAATTCCAGGTTGTCCCAGCTGGGCAGCAGAGGGCTGAGCCTGCCTGCCTGGCCTTGGACCCCAGGCAGCAGGAGGATCTTTTAGGGGTTTTTTTTTCAGTAAAGGTTTTTTTTTTGTTTTTTTTTTTTTTTTTTTTTTTTTTTTGGTTTTTCGAGGTAGGGTCTCACTCTAGTCCAGGCTGACCTGGAATTCACTCTGTAGTCTCAGGGTGGCCTTGAACTCATGGTGATCCTCCTACCTCTGCCTCCCAAGTGCTGGGATTAAAGGTGTGCACCACCACGCCCGGCTCAGTAAAGTTTTTTAATTAAATAAAGGTTTTAAAATAAAAATGTACCTTTTCTTTAGATTGAAGTAGCATATTACAGTGTCTACGTTGTACTGGATTGATTTCCAGCAGGAAAGAGTTTCACAGTTCCAGGGAAGTGTCACTTGGAGCGTGTTGGCAGAATGCACCCCTCTCTGTATTGCAGGGCTGCCTGCATGTCATGCGCTAAGGAAGTGCTCAACATGCACTGTGTTTGTGTTTGTTTGGTTGTTTGGTTGGTTGGTTGGTTTTTCGAGGTAGGGCCTTGCTCTAGCCCAGGCTGACCTGACCTGGAATTCACTATGTAGTCTCAGTGTGGCCTTCAACTCATGGTGATCCTCCTACCTCTGCCTCCCGAGTGCTGGGATTAAAGGCATGTGCCACCACGCACAGCTTGTGTTTGTTGAACAACCCTCTGCCACGAGCTACACCTTCAGCCCAGAAACCCACTGGCCATTTATTTTCATTTAGTTGACTGGTTGGTTGGTTGGCTGGCTGGCTGGCTGGCTGGTTGGTTGGTTGGTTGGTTGGTTTTCTTGGAGGTAGGGTCTCACTCTAGCCCAGGCTGACCTGGAACTCAGTCTGTAGTCCCAGGTTGGCCTTGAACTCATGGCCATCCTCCTGCCTCTACTGGGATGAAAGTTGGCTTTACTGGTTGTAAGGGGCACTGAACTGTCTGTCTTCCTAACAGATCTACCCAAGGAAAAGATGCATTCCGAAGTCCAGGCACCTCTGGAAAACACTAGACGACAGAAAGAGAGAAAGGAAGATCAGGAAAAGAACTCCATCCTAGAGGCCACCCAGGAGATCTCCCCAAGAAGGGCCGAGGTCCCCCTTCCTGAGCGGGAGAGGGACCCGGTGTGGGAGAGCATCCCTGACGAGGACCACGGGAAGGGGCGCAGGGGCCCTGCGAGAAGGGGCGAGGTCCCCCCTCCGGATCCGGAGAGCACCCGGGACGCTGACCCCGAGGAGTGGCGAGGCCTGGCGAGAAGGGCTGAGGTCCCCCCTCCGGATCCGGAGAGCACCCGGGACGCCGACCCCGAGAAGGGGTGGCGAGGCCTGGCGAGAAGGGCCGAGGTCCCCCCTCCGGATCGGGAGAGCACCCGGGACGCCGACGCCAGGAAGGGGTGGCGAGGCCCGGCGGGCGGCGAAGACAAGGCCCCGGACAGGCCCGCGGTGCCCGCTCCGGCGCGGGGCCCGCTGCGGCCGCGGAAGCACTACCTGTTCTCGGACACCGTGGAGAACCTGCACCACGGGCTGCCCACGTCGTGTGTCCCGGTTCGGCACCGCGGGACCGCGGCGGCCGGCTACGAGCCCTCCTTCGCCAGGGCCAGGGCCAAGGCCAAGGACGCGGCGTTCCGGGACAAGAAGAGCAGCCTGATGGAGGAGCTCTTCGGCTCGGGCTACGTCCTGAAGGCGGAGGACGCAGAGGCCGAGGACGCGCCCAAAGCGCAGCCCTCGCTGCCACCCAGCCAGGCGTCCGCCAGCAACGCCTTCGGGGACTCCAAGGTCACCGTGGTCAGCTCCATGCAGCCCTCTTCACCCACAGAAGGAAAAAGGAAAATAATTATTTAAATACAACACTATCCTTCGTACATTTCTAGTTTCATAGGCTGGTTCTTCGGTCCTCCAGTCTTACATCAGACGGCAGGTGGTGCAGCGTGTGTTCAGCATGTGACTTGGCATAACTAACATTTTGCTTTATTGCTACCTTTGAAACCTATATATTCGTCAGTGATAATATTTTGAATACAATTTTAATCTTAATTCTAAAAGTGGAATATGTCCATCATTTTTGAGGAGACTGATTAATTCTAGAGTTTAGGGATTTCATGGGACCCCAAACCAAGCTGCACCATGGCTCAGTTATACAATGCAATCAACAGATAAAATCAACCAGTGAAAGAACAGCACATGGGGTGCCACACATGGTTTCATGAAAATAACTGTCTGCTCTGGTCAGCTAAGGCGTGACCCTCCTGATAGGCAAGCACATGGGTTCAGGATTCCTTGTTGAGCTTTGTTGGTCTTTTGTTGCTGCTGCTCTAAACATTAGTGTGTCTAGCTAGACTCCCTGGTACAGAGTCCTCCAACTAGCCTCCCTGTGCGAAAAGTGAGTCCTCCAGCTAGCCTCCCTGGTACTCACAGTTTTTAAATTGGTACTCTACTACTAGCCTACCTCTGTTTAAATTGCCCTCAGTTATAAGAACAACTTGTTCTTAATGTAGAACATAGTATTTCCCATGATGTTTATGGGCTAGTGTATAATAGTAACACTTGAAAAACAGAGAGCAAACGCTAAATGTGCCCCGTACTGAGAGACCAGGGGAAGGAAAGAAAGATGTTGGGGGGAATGAGAAAAAGCTAGGTATCACAAATGAATCCCAGAACTTTGGAAGCCGAGGCAGGAAAGTGGCTAGTTTAACACCCTTAAGAAAGGCTGAACACAGCAAGAACCGTGGACAACCCAAGCCCCCAACAAGACATGGGATGATGGCTGACATCCTGGCAGGAGATGAACCACCCCTGGCCTATCACACGGGGCCCAAATGAAATTTACGAGAAAGTGGCAAGATAAGAGGTCTATCCCCACAGCAAGTCAGATAACCCATGAAAGGTCAATGGAGACAGACACCAACGATACCCGACACAATCCAAAGCAGAACTCCAGAGACACTAAATACCTCAACAATAAAGCAGACTTAAAACTCACCCACCATGACTCAGGGAGCTGAGTGGAAGAGGGGGTGGAAAGATTGTAAGAGCCATGGTGGGGGAGAATATCCAGAGACATTACCCCCCTCAACAACAACAAGCCAAGAAAAAAAAAAAAAGACTGGCTACCTCTTGTGCAATTCAAAACCCCCTACCACATGGACAGATCCAGTATGTCCGCCAAGGAGGGCCCCCAGCAGGTTGGGGATTTGTTCATACAATGTATCTAATTATTGACAATAAATATGTCTATATTTAAAAAAAAAAGTGTAAGCTACACAGTAAGGTACCCTCTCCAAAAAGAAATAGAAAAAAAGCCGAAAGCTGAGATTAGCAGTGTGTGGTGGTCCATGCCTTTAATCCCAGCACTTGGGAAGCAGAGGTGCAGGATCGCTGTGAGTTTGAGGACAGCCTGGAACTACAGAGTTGGTTCCAGGTCAGCTTGGGCTAGAGTGAAACCCTACCTTGAACAAAAACCAGAAACTACCCTGAATTCCATCTCCTCTGCTCAGAACAGCTAGCATCAAAAACCCAAATGACAAAGGCTGGTGGGGCAAAGCTCACTGCACGGCTGGTGTGCGTGCAAGCTGCTGTAGCCATTACGGTAGTCAGCGTGCTTTCTCCAGAAGCTAAACACAGATTTCCCATGACCGAGCTATTCCACCCTCACTCCACTGCCGAGGGCCTTGAGCAGCCAGCCGTGTCTGTCACAGCTCTGTTCAGCTAGGAAACAGTCAGCCTAGATGCCATCAACTGATGAACAGGTTATGAAAAGTGTGCTCCATACATACAGTGGAGTTTCATTCAACTATAAATAAAAATGAGATTATGAAATTTTCTGAAAAATGGAACTGAAAAAGATCATACTGACGAGGTAAGCCAGACACAGAAACACAAAGGCCACATGTTCTCATCACATTTCTAGATTAGCGGGTGTAAATCTAATGAGGGTCCATGGAGGCCAGGAAGTTAGGAAGGGGACAGGAAGGGGGGTGTGGGGGAGGGGTTATAAAAGTAGACCAGGTAATAGTGGGAGGGAAAGGTCTAACCAGGGATAGGGTGGGGGGTAAGGGAGGGAATGGAGAACAGGAACATGAGCCATATGGAAACCTACTACTTAAAATGTAAATTTACCAACTTAAAATGTAAAATTTTTCAAGTATTTAAATGAAGTTCACCTATATGGAAGGATAAAGCTGTTCCCAGAAGCCATAGGGTATTAACCATAAATCCCAGTACCAGGGAATATCTACTACCCAGTGAGTTGCTGGTCAGGGAGGCCACAGTGTCCCCTAAGGCTGTGTTAGCCAAGGTAATCCCAGCACTAGAGCTCAGAGCCAGCCTGGGCTACACAGTGAGACCCTAACTCAAAAGCTGAAAATAATTCATGTATGTACAGTGTAGCAACACTTATGTGTGCTGAAAGCATGCAAAACTAAACAGTATTTTTCACATACATAAATATGTGATAAAATTAGGAAGAATAAACCAGGTGTGGAGATATACACCTTTAAACCTAGCCCTTGGGAGGCAGAGATAAGAGAATCACCGTGAGTTCAAGGCCACCCTGAGACTACATAGTGAATTCCAGAGCAGCCTGAGCAAGAACCCATCTCAAAAGAAAAATAAAAGGAAGAATAGAAAATGATATAATTCAGAGTGGTGGAAACCATTCACAGTGGAAATCTCAAAGGCTTTCAAACTCAGTGGGAGATATTCACATTATACCATTATTCAAAATGTGCATGCGCTTTATACCTCCCGGCATTCAATATAAACCATTTTTAGGGCTAGAGAGACAGCTCAGCAGTTAAGGTACTTGTTTGCAAAACCTGATGGCCTGGGGTTTGAGTCGTAATACCCACATAAAGACAGACGAGCACAGTGGTGTGTCTGGAGTTCTTTGTAGTGGCACTAGGTCCTTGTGTGCCCATCCTCCCCCTCTCTCCCTCTCTCTCTCTCTCTCTCTCTCTCTCTCTCTCTCTCTCTCTCTCTCTCTCTCTCTCTCTCTCTCTCTCTCTTTCTCTCTGCTTGCAAGTAAAATTTAAATAAAAAACATATTAACTTTTTATTGGTAGCTTCCATAATTATAGACCATTATGATTCCCTCCCCACCCTCCCTCATAACTCCTCCCCCTCTCAATTTGTCTCTGTTTTGTTTCGGTGTCATCATCTTTTCTGCCCATTACGTATAAATATTATCAGGCACTGCAAAGTCACAAATATCAAGACCATTTTGTGTCTGGAAGTTTGCATTGTGAGCAGTCCTACCCTTCCTTTGGCTCTTACAATCTTTCCACCACCTCTTCCACAATAGACCCTGAGCCTCGGGAAGTGTGACAGAGATGTCCCAGTGCTGAACATTCCACTGTCACTTCTTCTCAGCACTATGGTATCTTTTGTGTTATCCCAGTGGTCACCGCCATCTGAAAAAGAGAAGCTTCTCTAGACAAAAGTGAGAGTAGCATTATTATATCTATGGTCATTTTTTTCTTTTTTTTTTTTTTTTTTTTTTTTTTTTTTTTTTTTTTTTTTTTTTTTTTTTT
>PVHP010028327.1:0-23175 GCA_004024765.1 Zapus hudsonius | reverse complement strand
ACTTAATCCCAACTCTATCATGAATATTACTTCCTAACCACCCGATTTGGGGTACAGGAGAACACCTATCTACTCCTGAGTTCCCATAGTGCTTAATACGTATAGCATTCATTCTCTAAGCTCTATCTCATGGGTAAATGTTATTCATTTATTCTAGGCAATGAATCCAAATGTCAGGAGATATCCTGGACCAGATGAAATGGTCGTTAAAGAACTAGCTCATAGCCTAACGAAAGGATGGGAGGGAAGTAACATTTGTCTAAGCAGGTGACTATGCTCTCTCTTTCCATGTGATGGTTCAGTTCAGCATCACAACCCTATGAGATGGTTATTACTACTATTACCTCAAAATAAGGAAACTGGGTCTCGGAGAATTGAAACCACTTGGGAAAAGTTACCACATTTGTTTTTCATTCATCACTGTCCCTGGCCCCCTCTCAGCATCTTTCTCAGCCCACAGTACTCTGCTCCTGAGAGGCTGGTCTCTGTGGCCTGAGCTTCTTTGCCCTCTGGCTTTCAGCAAGGTTGGTCAATGCCAGGCAGCAGCAGCAGCAGCTGAGCTTTTTCCCCTAATCCTTCCCAAGTAGGAGTGCTGGAAGGGGCTGCATTCCAAACCCATGGTTTCTGGGGAAGGGCTCTTCCAGGTTTCAGTTCTTCCTGCCAAGATCTGGTGGGGCTACCACCTTTAGGTGCTCTTTCAGGCCAGGAGGACCAAGAAGGCAGGTTCCACTAGCAGGCTGGGAACACACTCGAGCCCTGCTTCTATAAATAGCCCCTTCATAAAATTCTTTGAAGTCAAACCCACTAAGTGTACCAACTGCTTCCTGTAGAAGCTGAATAGGAGCTGAACCCACGCGGTCTTACATAGGCTTCCTCTGTTATCACTGAGACATTGGCTAGGCTGGAGGTCTGTGCAGAGTGCTGAGGATCAAAGCAAACAGCTGGGAGGGACCAGAACAAGCTATGTGAACATGAATCAGTGTTCGAAGTTAAAGTTCACTAGGCAAGGAATGATGGTGTTCCTTCCAGAACAAAGCAGAGGAGCTGGGGAGATGGCTGAGGGGTTAAGAGCACTTGCTGCTTAAGCATGATCTGAGTTTTGACTTCCCATAACCTACACAGAAGAGCTGGCTGGTGACAGACTCCAGCCTGTAACCCCAGTCTGTGGCAGAGGAGATGGGAAGCCAGAGAATCACTAGGGCTGGCTGACCAAAAAACCAGAGCTCTAAGTTGAGGGAGAGACCCCCTTCTCAAGGAAGTACATAAATGAGCAACAGAGAAGGGCTCTTGAAGTCCTCCTCTGGCCTTCTTCCTATGCACAAACAGCATGCCTTTGCACACACACATGCATACACCACACCACAGCAAGCCATACGTATTCTATATGTACACACACACACACACACACACACACACACACACACACACAGTGGAAGGCCAGTTCAAAGCCACAGGAGCAAATATATATATGTGTGTGTGTGTGTGTGTGTGTGTGTGTGTGTGTGTGTGTGTGTGTGTGTGTGCTTATTAATCAAGCGGTTATGTAGAGGGCTCAGAAGAAGGATATTTGACCTGTGAAAATAATCCCTTGTCCCTTAATCCATATGGAGAGTGTCATGGTTTGATCCAGGTGTCTCCCACAAACAAATGAATGTGTTCTGATTGATCAATCCTCAGCGGATGGCAATTTGGGTTTTACAACCTTACTGGAGCTGTGTTATTTGGGGCAGGATTATGGGGATTATAAACCAGCTTCCCCTTGCCAGTGTTTGGCACCCTTCCTGCCATTGTTTGCAGTGCTGTGGTGGAGGTGATGTCCACCGCTCTGCTCATGCCATCATTTTCCCTGCCAGAATGGAGTCTCCCCTCAAGTCCATAAGCCAAATAAACCCATTCCTCTACAAGCTGATTTTGTTTGGGTTCTTTCTGCAGGGCAACTAGAAAGCTGACTGCAACAGAGAGAGTAAAGGTTAAAAGAAATTCTAGACTATAAAATCAAGCAAATTTACCTATTCCCTATCTGTAATTGAACTAACCTCCAGAGGTAAACTCTTATTTAGCATGCTCTAGAAGCTCATAATACATAACACACAAGCCTCTCTGTGCCTCACCTACACCTCAAGCCATTCACTGTGTGCACTCCTGGGCCTCCGTGCTATGGGATGGATGTGTTCTCCTTTCTGCAAAGGCATTCAGCTCCTGGCCCCTGCCATAGGCCTAGTCACTGGGATACCATTCTCTTGGCCACCTGACAACTTCCTCGTGTGCCTGCCACACAGTTATCCTTTCAAAAGAGCATCTATATTTTAATAATTTATAAACACATTATCAAGTCATATCTTGATAGTTCCCTTAGGTTGGCACAGGAAGTAACAATAGGCTCTTCATAGCATAAGGATGAACCGCATGAACACTTTTTTTAATCCTAAAGCAATGTAAAATGATTGCAATTAGGGCTGGAGAGATGACTCAGAAGTTAAAGGTGCTTGCTTGCAAACCCTGATGGCCCAGATTCAATTCCCCAGTTCCCACATAAAGCCAGATGCACAAAGTGGCATGTGCATCTGGGGTTTACAGATACAAGAGGCTCTGATGTTCTCTCTCTCTCTCTCTCTCTCTCTCTCTCTCTCTCTCTCTCTCATAAATAAATACTTTAAAATTTATTGCAATTATAAAATGCTATTTTGAAGTAGCATCTTCCATTTAATTACCACAGTGCTGATTAAAAAGTCCATGTTCCAGACTGAGAAAAATGACCCAGCAGTTAAAAGAACCTGACACTTAAAGTAAGAGGATGTCCTGGGCTACAGACCACCAAGTTCGACTCCTCAGAATGCAGGTATAAAATTGGGAAAGTGTGGCCACACATATCTGTAATCCCAGCCCACAGGAAATGGAGCTGGAGAAACACCGGAGTCAAGGTGGGGCTGCCACACATGAGAAGGCCTTTCCAGAGTCCTGCTGAGATGACTACAAAGTGAAGCTGAGCCTTCCTGGCACAAAAGCCTTCAAGAAGGCATCACCTCCTACCACAGGCCATAGCCTCATCTTGTCTCCACAGGTTCTCCAGTCCTGATCTAGGCCCCACTGCTGCTTCTTCACCAGTTCTGTGCTGCCATAGACACACCTCGAGAGATGACTACAGATCCTGTCCTCATTCTAGAGCCCCAGGTCTAATGGTGCTAGGTCCCTGTCCTCATTCTAGAGCCTCAGGTCCAATTGTAATGGGGTCCCTGTCCTCATTCTAGAACCCCAGGTCTACTGATGCTGGGTCCCTGTCCTCATTCTAGAACCCTAGGTCTAGTGGTGCTGGGGCCCTGCCCTCATTCTAGAACCGGGTCTAGTGATGCTGTGGCCCCTGTATTCATTCTAGAGCCCTAGGTCTAGTGATGCTGGAGTCCCCTGTATTCATTCTAGAGCCCCAGGTCTAGTGGTGCTGGGGTCCCTGTCCTCATTCTAGAACCCCAGATCTAGTGATGTTGGGTCCCTGTCCTCATTCTAGAACCCCAGGTCTAGTGATGCTGGAGTCCCTTTCCTCATTCTAGAGCCCCAGGTCCAGCATGCTCGAATTACACCAGGCTTTATCAGTCTGCATGATAGTGGTCCTGGAAACCACATTCCTTTCTGGAACTCATGTGAGCACACAGTCCCTTTTGGAGGATAACAATTGGATAACCTACTTATGTGATCCAAAACAACTTTTTAGAATAGAATGACATCATTTTGACAGCATATTTAACATTCTTGCAAAAGGCCAGTCTCTACTTACAGGCCTTCTGGTTGGAGCACCTTGAACAGAGTGATAAAATTCTGGCTGGACTCGGCTATTTTTCTTGATTCTTCGCTTCCTCACTGAAGCCTCCTGCTCACTTTGATGGTGAGCTTCCACCAGGGGCTTCACTTCCTCCAGCCGAGCGGCTGCAGCCGCTGCAACGCGCCTCCTGATGTGCCGAGGGCTTGCCCGGAATCCCTGTGGCAGGAAACAGCAGAAGAAAGCCACATTGTTACTGAATTTGTCTGGACACTAGGAGTACCTCAAAGCCCCATAATCAGTGAAATAAATTTCCTCAAAGGAAGCATGCAGGAAGGTTAGCCCCAGGGCTAGTAAAGCACTGCAGCTTTCATTGGGATGTGCACTCCGCCTGGAAACTCACAGGAAAGTGAAAGGCAGGTGGGCAGCCTGCCCCTCTTATTGTCACACAGACAGGTGAAGGGCATATGTCCACCTTAGCACAGAACAGAGGACAGAACTACAGTCCATTGGTAAACTGCCTCTCGGCCCTCCAGAAAGAGATATTGTGAAGCCTTAATATGACTCAACCCAAAGGGGAGAGGAGACCAAGCAAGCAGAAGCAGCCCAGCGGGAATGAAAGATTCGGGTTTGGGGCTGAGAGGCCTGAGCCCAAATGCTGACTTGTTAACAAAAACTACAAAACATATTAAACACTTCTCGGTTCAACTGTTTACATCCTATGTACAGGACTTTTAAATTTTAAGTATACTCATACATATAAAATTTCAAGCACAGAATCTGGAAACAAATCGTTAGTTAATAAAATGGTCATTTTCTTCCTATCTTTCAAAAAATACACAATTTTAACTATATTAGGCAATAAAAACAAGTTCAGATAAATACTCGTATGCATTTGGCAGTGTGTTGACAATTATGAAAAAATATCAAAGAATTAGCTAAGAAAGTCTCTGTACTCATTTAGCTTATAATTTCCCAGAGAGTGAAAGAAGTGGCTTAGCAGTCGTTCACAAACACACAGGCAGATGTTACTAAGGACTGAAGTGGGCAGTCTGGGACTGGGCGGTAGCCGAGCTCAGAGAAAGAACCATGAATGAAACTGGGGAAAGCCTATATTTGGTTCAGCTCAGTGGGTGGCAGGCACTTGAAGAATGAGGAGACTTCACATCTGAGGCAAGGGAAACAAGAGAAGGAGTGGATGACTAAGGGAAGCGACAGGTAGATGGGTGCAATAGTCACACAGAAATAGTGATATCTGTGCCAGCACAGCAGGACGTGAGAAGGGGTGTGCACACATGCCTGGCAAGGAGCCTCTTTCTTGGGGTCTGAGGACTTTGGAATTTTGAGAGGTAATGAAACTGCAGTGAAAGCTTAAGGAATGGGGACTGAGAACTTCAGCAGGAGAGCAGACTAGGAGAAGCCTGAAAGACTATACTTTCAAAGGTCATTTCTATACTCTGTTACGAAGAAGAGGCCGGTCAGAAATCTGAGGGATAGAAAAAGATGAAAGTCCTCATTGAGGGACCTGCGAGATGGGCTCACATGTGACTGCAGAGACACATCCACGACATGAGGAAAGAGAGATGGGGAAAGCACAGGATGACTCACAGGCAAAAGCAGTCCGGAGGTCAATGGAAATCAGCAGAGGAAATGCACAGAGATTTGCAAAGCTGAGGTCATTATCTGTTCTTCTTCTAACATCTACTACTGTTCCCTTCCCTCCCCTTGAGGAAAAGCTCAGCTGGTCCTGTCAAGTCAAAATAGCCCCAGAAAATCCCCACAGCCCCCACAAAAGCCAGCACCACAGCAGCGGTAGGAGATTAAGGACAGGGACCTGGACCTAGAACAGAGTTTGTATCAAGAATGTGAGGACCAGCAACCACGGAAGGGCATGCACCCACTCCTCCTTCCCTAGAAATTAAATTGGGGATCTTTGTTCTGCAGTTGAGAGAACCTCGAGGAGTCATAGTTTAGTACAACCACTAGGTGGCACTAACTGCCATGGCCCACATTCTTTGTCGTTCAGAAATGTGTGTACAGACAGAAGGAACAAATTTGACAATATACAGCTTCTGTACTGGTGGAGTGAATGGAGTATGTTTATTTGGGAAAAATATTTTTTCTTCTTGTGATTAATAAACAGACAGATTTGGTCTAATTTTTATTATTACCAATAGTCCTCAGTAATGTACAAATTCTAAAAATGTGGGAAAAAATTACCTAAAATGCCCTTAATGTGAAAAAACAAAATTATGTTGGTACAGTCATTCTGGAGTTCAAGAACACATTCAAACTACATCCTTATATCCTTCCTAGAGAAATCCTACCAAGCCTGCCCAGAAAGACCATCAGTGGAGACTCATTTATGACACTAAAATCGGTTTTTCTGAACTTTCAGCCATTTTCACCCCACTCTCATACATTTTTCCATGTCTGAGCACTGCCATGCAGACTCTGTAAATTTTATGTCCAAATACAACTATACGATTTTAAAATAAATTTGCTAAGCACTATAGATTGCACAGCCAGATTATCTGTGTGTAGTGTAGCTTCTGTCATTCCTAGTTGTGTGGTCTTAGCTAGTTACTTAAGTATTTCATTACCTATAAAAGGGGTGGTATACAAACAATTTATTTCACAGGTTTGCTGAGAGGAATAATTCATTTATGTGAAGCACTTGGAAAAGCGCTCAGCACACAGTAGGAGGCGTGCTGGCTAAGGTTGCTGTGCACATTATCAGGCATATTAGTTGTGTTAATAAAAGATATTCTTGAATACAATCAGATGTCAAAAGGAAAATGAGTCACTCATGTGAGTTCTTCGCTCTGGAAAATGCCAGGACAGCACTCTCTACTGAGTCCAGCTACTGGTCATGAATACTACCTCTCTTTCCTACTAGTGATCACATATCTTGGTGATGTTATCTTCTGGGCCTCGGTGTTATCATCTGTCAAATGCATATGAAACATGCTTTACAGAATTATGGTGCTGTTTAAATGAGGAAGTTCTTAAGGTATTTAGGGAAGTACATAGCATATAAATAATAAATTACATTATTATATCAATCACCCTCTGGATCTTGTACTAGCAAATTACATGTCAACAGTTCAGAGCTATGATGATAAATACTCTGAGCAGCTAGGAGTCATCACTAGACAGTTAACTGTTTATCCATGAATCACTGACAAGATCAGAGAGCTTTGTTTTTTGATACTTGCTTGTCCTAAACACTATAAAAAGTATGACATGATTTCTATGTTACAGAAGGAAATTTATTTTAAGACAATGTCAAGATTTAATGGTGTCAGTATAGAATCCATTCTCACTTTCTCTTGCCTAGGTTAGGGAGCAGGGAGCAGGGAAAGGAGGCAGATTCTCAGAGGCAGCTTAAAACTTGCAAACATGAACTTTTCAACAAGCAGTCCTCAAACATCTTGACACTGCTAAATTAAAAAAGAACCAAGCAGGCGTGGTGACACACGCCTTTAGACCCAGCACTCGGGAGGCAGAGGTAGGAGAATCACCTTGAGTTCGAGTCCAGCCTGAGACTACCAGAAGATCAAGTTGTGCTGGGAAAATGTCTCGGTGGGTAAAGAACTTGCAAAGCAAGTGTGATAACCTGAGTTTAGATCCACAGAACCCATGTAAAGAGAGACACTGTGGCATGCGTCAGCAATTCCAGTGTATCTGTAGTGAGATGGGAGGCAAGAGAATCCCTGGCATCTCGCAGGCCAGCTAGCCTGGCGTATGCCATGAAGACTCCCAGAGACAGTGCCTCAAACAATGTAGACGGTGAAGACTAACACCCAAGATTGCATGGCCTCCACGTGTGCACTGTGACACACGCAAGCCCCTACACACAAGCAATTGCATTGTGACAAGATATAATACAAGGAGTTATGTCAGTTTTCCGGAATCTTTGGAGACTTGTTCTGTGTCCTAATATATGATCTATTTTAGAGAAGGTTCCATTGGCTGCTGAGAAGAATGCGTGTTCTGTAGAGTTTGGGTGAAATGATCTGTACATGTCTGTTAAGTCCGTTTGATCTATGGTGTTGTTTGGCTTCACTGTTTTGGTTAGATGATTTTTCTATTGACAATAATGGGGTATTAAAGTCAGCCACTAGTCATTAGGTCAGCAATTAAAAGCACTTGACTGTAAAACCTGACTATCTGGGTTTGATACCCAAGTACCCATGTAAAACCAGATACGCACAGTGGTATATGCATCTAAAATTGGTGTGCCCATTCTCTTTTCTTCCCTCCCTGAGTATTTCTTTCTTTCTCTCCTTCTCTCCCTTTCAAATAAATAAATATTTAAAAAATAAAGTTACCCACTATTATTGCTTTGGTATTTATTTTTTATTTAATGTCCAGTAGAATTTTGCTTTATAAAAATCTGGTGCACCTGTGTTTGGCACAGATATGTTTATGATTATAATAGCCTCTTGTTGAATATTTTTCTTGATGAATGTAAAGTGGCCTTCTTTATCTCTTCTGATTACTTTTAGTTTAAAGTCTATTTTGTCATACCTGCTTGTTTCCTATTTCTATCTGCTTGGAATATCTTTTTCCATCCTTTTGCCCCAAGATGGTGTCTATCTTTAATGGTAAGGGGGTTTCTTGAAGACAGCAGATGGATGGGTCCATTTTCTGGTTACAGCTTGTTAACCTGTGTCTTTTGATTAGACAACTGAATTCATTGATATTCAGAGTTATAATTGAGTGGTGTGAGATAATCCCTGACAAGTTGAAGACCTTATGGAATTTAATGTTTGATTGATTTCATATGCTTTCATCTCTGTTCTAGTTTTGATTGTTGTGTCTTCCCTTTGGCAGTCTCTTGAGTTTCTTCATGTCTTCATTTGGAATATTCTATGTTGCAGTCTTTGTAGAATGGGCTTAGTACTCATAAATTCAAAAAGCTGACTTTTATCATAAGAAGTTTTTCTAGTAGTTTGGGTTGGCAGCCATGGTTTTTCACAATTTGAAATACTACTTTCCAAGTCCTTCTGGTTTTAAGACTATACATTGAAAAATCAAATGTTAATTCTCATGGGCATAACTTTGTAAGCAGTGAGCTGTTTTGTTCTTAGCTTTCAGTGTTCTCTCTGTGTTTTCCATGTTTAGTATTTTAATAGTAAGTGACATGGGGAATTTCTTCTCTGTTCTTGTCTATTTAGTGTTCTGTGTGCCTCCTGTACCTGGATGAGCTTTTCTTTGGTAAAATTCAGAAAAATTTCTTCTACAATTTTCTTGAAGATATTCTCTATGTCCTTGGCCTGTAGTTCTTCCCCTTCTTCTAATGTTTGGTCTTTTTAAAGGTATCTCAGATTTATGTTCAGATTCATCTTAACAGATTCATATTCTGTTCATATGTGTTTTTTTAACTTGTCATTGATTTTGGCCTATAGATCTATTTCCTCTGTCTTGTCCTTAAGCCCTGATAGGCTGTCCTCCACAAGATCGATGTGGTTTGTGAGGCTTTCTTGGGAGTGTTGTAGATGGGCTATTTCATTTTTGTTTTCAATTTTTTTCAGTGTATCCATCTCTTTACTGAATTTCTCTTGATTTGACTTTCTTATATTTGCTTGGAATTTATTCCTGCATTTGATCAAGTTTTCATTAAGTTTATTTCACTGAACAATTGAGTTCTTTTTTGTTGAATCTCTTCCATTTCACTCAGCCATTTCTTCATGGCCTCATTAAAGTTGCTGACTATGATTATTGTAATTTCATTTAGTAATACCAAGTCTGAAGTTTCCTCTAGGTAGTTTTCTTTGGAGATTTCTGCTATAAGATGAGGCATTCTTGGTGGGGATATCTTGCCTTGGGGTTCTTGTGTTATTTGTTTTGTGTTAGGGTTTGCTTTGCATTGCAGTTTTCCCATCTCAGGAGAGTCCTTTCCGAGAAAGCAGCAATAGCAGCTCGTATAGAGCCTGTGTTGAGTGGCCTGATCGAGGTGAACATGGGATGGAGGTCTATCCACAGGTTTAAGCTAAAAGCTGAGTAGGTTCCTATGTGTGTGTGTGTGCAGTTTTTGGGTTGGCCTGGTTGGACCCTGGGCAGCCTGGCCTACTCAGTGCTCTAGGCTGGTCCTGAGCAGCCTGCTCCTTGGCATATGAGGATTTTAGCCTATGAGGTGCCCTGGACTAAGGAGTGTGATCAGCTCTGTCTTAGGAGTCCTACTCTGGTGGCAATCTGGAAGCAGGAAACGGGTCAGCACCAGATGGAGCTGATCCCCAATCCCAGCAAATAGAGACCTGAGTTGTACACATGAGGGTTTTAGGAGAGCTCACATGGGCCCTGGGCTTCCTTCTTGGTGGAAAATGCAATACTTAGCCTACTTGGTGCTTAGGGCTGGGAGTGTAGGTTAGCTTGGATTTTGAAATGACTCACTACGGATATTCTGCAAGCAAGAACCTTTAATTACTGAGTCATGTGCCTAGTCTAGCTGCTAGTATTTTGAAATACCAGTTAAAGTCATTATTTCAAAATTACAGTAGGTAGTAAGTCTTCCACTAGATCTTATTATCTAATGCAGTAATAAATGTGCATATGGTTTTAATAATTTAAAATTATATTTTAGTTAAATTAGATGACCTTTATAATTCTATGTATTTTATTTTATGTATCTAAAAACATTCTCTAAATGAGTCATTAAGCTTTACCACATTGGCAAAAGAGTATATGACATAAAAAAGATCTAGTATGTAGAATATCTTGGAAATGTTCATAAGAATTTGGGATAGGCATTAATAGTAGCTCACCAAAATTGTTGTCTGTCTCTTTTTCTTGGACACAAATCAGACTATATTTCCCATCATCTAACTGGGTGCCAGCCAAAGGAATGTGGTCATAAAAACACTTCTCACAGCCTCTCCATTCTCCTTTCCTCTTTTTGTGTGAGATGGCCTTCAACTTTGAAGATGACCATGAATCTATCAGACCAAGTCCCTGAATCACATACCTTTAAATGATTAACTTAAATACCTTTAAATTTGCATCACTTATATTTTCCAAAGCATCACAACTCCCTAGAAGACTCATCAGAATACAGACTACTCACCTCAGTGGAGAATACTGAGGAGAACCAGGATATATCAACACATCAAGAATAGAGAGCTGACTGCCTAGCATGAAATGGGTTGCCTCCACCTCATCTGCCCAGGCCCACAAGTCATTATAGAGGAAGCAGGGACACAAATATTGCTCTCACAGATAGCCTGAAAACCAGTTCCAGGAAGAAGGTGACCGACATTGTGGTCACTCAAACCTCATCAAAACAAAGATCCAGAGGATACAGAGAGCTCAACACTAAATCATATCCCTATCTTGTCTACCAAGGCTCAGAAAACATTGACGAAGAGGGGGCAGAAAGACTGTAAGAGCCTCAGGGAGGTGGGAATAGCCTGAGACAGAGTCTCTCCCCCTGCCCAGACTAACTGAGGCATCTTCCTTCTTAATATGAATACCAATAACCCACTGAAGAAGACCCTCAGCAGAATGGTGACAAGAGTAAGGGAACCTAAGACTAAAGCCTTTTTTATTAAAAATAATAATAATAAAAATAAAAATAGCTACTATTAAAAGAAATAAACAAAATAAACCAGGGCTGGGATGTAGCTCAGTGTAGAGTGCTTGCTAAGGATGAACAAGGTCTTAGGATCAACATCCATCACTGAAAAAAATACTTAAAAAATAACAAGTTCTGGTGAGAATGTGGAGAAGGTGGAACACCTCACATATAAATTTAAAGCCACCATGATCAGAGCTAAGGGGATGACTCAGTCAGTAAAGTGCCAGAAAAGCATGCAGGCTTGAGTTCAGATTCCCTAAAAGTCAGGGTCAATGGCACACATCTGTAATTCCAGCATTGAGGAGGGAGAGACAGGAGGATCCCAGGGGCTTGCTATCTAACTAGTCAAATTAGTGAGCCCCGGGTTCAATGAGAGAGTCTGTCTCAAAAAATAAGCTTAAGAGCTATTGAAAACAACAGCTGACATTGACCTCTAGCCTACACAGGCGCATGCACACATGTGCAACATATACCCTCATACACACATGTCCCCACATCAGAATACACATACAAACATGCATGCACACCACACACACGTATACACATCTGGACAAAAAAGATTATGGAAAACAGTAAGGAGGTTCCTCAAAAAATTAAAAAGAACTTTCATATAATTCAGTAATTTTTAAAATATATTTCCAAAGAAAATAAAATCAGTATATCAAAAGATACCTCAGGGCTGGAAAGATGACCAGGCAGTTAAGTTCACTTACTGCACAAGTATGAGGGACTGAGACCACTGGAGTTAGAATATCTAGACCCCCACATTAACAGCAGGATGTGACCATGCACACCTGTAACCCATATCCTGTGTGAAGCAAAGACCAGAGAATCACCTGGGCTTGAAAACAGCAAGCCCTGAAATCAGCAAAAGACTACATTGCAAGGAAAAACAGGAATGTGAGGGAGGGAGAGGAAGCCCTAATGCTGTCCTCCAGATGCTGCCGGTGAGCCCAAGAGAGGCTGCAGGAGAGCATTAGTACATGCACATGTGAGTACATCATACACCACACAGTCTACACACACACACACACACACACACACACAATATATAACTAAGCCATGTGTATGCAATATATTCACAATAGCTAAAAGAAATTTACCTGCCTATCAACCAATAAATGAAGAAAATGTGGTACATATACACAATGGAAGGCTATTCAGCATGGAGACCCTGACATTTACAGAATGACAACTACCATGTGATATCATTCATAAGTGGAATCTTAAAAGTTGACTTAATAGACGCTGAAAGTGAAACAGTTCTTACCAAAGGTTCAAGAGAATAAAGAAGTGTGAGACAAGCTAAAGCTAGTAGGTCCCAAGCCACATTTAGGAACAGAATGTTTCAGTGTGGTAATGTCCAGCAAGGAGAGGACAGATTATAATAATATACTATAAGTTTCAAAAAGCAATGAGAAAGGATTTTGAAAGTTTTCACCAAAAGAAAATGATAAATGCTTGACCCAATCCAAATGTTACATAATATATACATGTATTAAAACATCTTTAAAAAATCACACTATCCCAATAATATGTACATCTTTTTGGTAGGAGAAATGAAAATCAACGTCTCATACATGGTAACTTATAATTTGAATCAGATGATTATAAAAACTCATGTGCTTTGAACACTTGATTCTCAGTTGGTGGCAATTTGAGAGGTGGGGCCTTGTTCGAGGAGGTGTGTTTTTCGGGGTGGGTTTAGGTGTTATAGTCCACTTCCCCTTTCCAGAGCCCAGCTCACTCTCCTGCTGTTCTTTTCTACCTGTTGTGGCAAGGAGGTGATGTCCATCCTCTGCTCTACTATCATTTCACAGCCATCGAGAAGCTTCTCCTCAATACTGGAATAAAGGACTCAGTTTAAGTCTGGGGCAGGCCCCAGAATCTGCATTTCTAACAAGCCCTGTGGTGACCACACTCTGAGAACCCACACTCTATCAACAGGTCCTGTCCAGTATTCTGTGATTCATGAGAGATTTTAGTTATAATAGCACTACATCCCATTGCACTGGGTACAGAGGGACCCTTAGAATTAAAGCAATTTAGCTCTTTGGAACATTAACAATCCTACATTAAAAAACTAGTCCTGGAAGCCAGTTTGTCAGACAGAGACAGAAAATAATGTATCTACAGCGGCCTTTCTTTTTCAGAGAGATTATGATCCTTAGGAGGGAAAAAAGGAATAATGGGATAACATACAATCTTTTTAATGCCGATGATTAATTATTCTTACATCATTCTTGATGCAAGTCATTCTTACTAGCTTCCAGAGATATAATGAGAGCAAAAAATCTATTGTAGAAAATTTCAAGGGTTTGAACATAGATTTTAGATAAGATTTCACAGTAATTCTGCTTAGTTCTTGCTGATCGACTCTGATTGGTAATTCAAGAGCCCTAACATTTTTTAAAGTTGAGACTGAATTACAATTTACAGTTTTATAAAATAAAATAATTTTGAAATATTCTCTTAGTTATGTTACTTCATTTTTGGATATAATGGCCCCACCCACATTCCCCCCAGTATGGCACTCCACCTTAAAAATCAGGGTTACTAAGTCTTGATACTTGGATTATGAAAATCAGAGCACCTCCTTTGAGAGTTTGGAGAAATACTGGGGCCTAAGACTCTGCACTTCTAACAAGCTCCCAGTAGATTCCAATGCAGGTAAGCAGACGAAGCTTTAGGTACTAAGAATATGGGCTGGATGGAAGCTGCGTGGCCATGTGCAAGCTGCGTGGGTGTCAGTGCAGAAACTGTGAGGAAAGCCAAAGGAAAATCAAGGCTAATGGAGTAACAATGAGTCATCCCTGTGGCTCCTCACCTATACCCCCAGGGAGGCTTCCAATCTCTGTACAACCACAGCCTGGTAAACATATAGGGTCTGGAGAGGTGTCTCAGCAGATAAGGCACTTGCCTGCAAAGCCTGATGACCTGGGTTCGATTCCCCAGTACTCCTGCCGGGTGCACAAAGTGGCATTCTTTTGTAGCAGCTGGGGTCTCTGGCATGCCCATTCTCTCTGTATGTCTCTCTTTTATCATCCTCTCCTTGCAAATAATTTTTTTAAATACCCTAAAATGCCGGATGTCTCTCACTAGACATCCAAAAAAGAATAAGATACAAAGCATAGGCTCCATAGTTAGGGGTGGAAAATGAATAAAAGGAGATTTTTGAGTTTGAAACAACAGACAATATAGTCTTTTCTCCCTTAAGGAACTTAAACTGTTTTGAAATTGTATATGTTAGATTAACTGAAGTAGATCACAGAAGTCACTCAGAAATGAGTGCATTCCCCTCCTGGCGCACCTTTCAACCCCACAATAAGGGTTCAGTTTATCCTAATCCTCAGTAGAACCTATCATTTTCCTGTCATTCTCAGATAATCAAAAAGTTCTCCACATCTAGTTGCAAAAACAGCACCATACCAATGAGGTCACGTCGCTCCTCTGGCTCCTCTCCAGCCTCTCTCCCTGAAGTGACCCATAAGAAATACTCATGCATCCTTTGATTCAACAAATTCTAAATCAGACTGTTCCCAGTGCAGCCACTTCCCCTCCGGCCCCCATTAGAGTCACTGTCTACCCAGCCTCTGCCCTCTGCATTATCACACATGGTCTGACACCAGCTGTACCACAGCCTTTATGACCCAAATCAAGCTTTTTCAGTGGTCTCCTTAAAGTTGCTCTCACTAGATTTAAGAGGACATGCAGTGGGGTCCAGTGCACTGTAAGAAATTTTTCTAGTCTCTAGACTGACCTGTCCAATAGGATAGCTACTAACCATGTGTGGCAGCTTTCAATTAAATTTTAATTAATTTAAACTTAACTTCAAATTCTCCAGACATCTTCTATCTGTATTTCTGTAGGTTCTCAATGTCTTCTCCACCTTGCTGGTTTATGGGTAAAAAGAGAAGACTAAGTTTGGATGGTTTTGAAGGACAGACCTATGAGAGGCATACATCACTGTTTGAATCTAATTCAATAGACATCAAGTATATGTCCATCACCTAAACTTACAAGGGAATCAAACAACCTAGAGAAGACATGAGTCTAGAAGAGGAAAACCCTTGTTGATAAGTGAAAGCAATCTGTTGCAGAACTCTTTAGCAAGTCCCAAGAAGGAATCCAGGTTGCCCCACCCCCAGCAATGTGAGCCTTTCTGACCAAAGCTCCTACCATAAACTGAAAAATAATTCTGACTGGTGTTGGTCTGCTAATCTGTACTCTCACCAGCAAGCTAATCTGTAAAGGATAAGGTCAGTCTAACTTCCCTCGGGCAGCCATGTCTGCTCCATCTGTTTGTAGCTTCATAGGCAGATTAAACAGCATCTGTTGTGTTGTTTCACCAAACACACAGATGATACTGCCAAAGCATGCCTTTGCATTATTTTTATAACAATGATTATGTCTCTTCCTTGATTTTTAAAAAATATTTGGAATGTATTTTCCAAGAGAAAGTTTACACAAATTTATCAATCTTACTATATTTAGTAAAATAGGTTTTGATCTCTGTAGCCTGGAATGGAATGCAGTAGTTTAAATGTGTAGCCCCATAGACTCAGGCTTGAATCTTGAGTCTCCAGTGGGCGGAGCCCTGGTGGGGAAGAAGTATGTCACTGGGGGTGGATCTTGGAGTCCAGCCTGAAGGTATATGGAAAGCAGTTGGAGCTCTGGCTGTTCATGGTTGCTGGTGTTTGCTGGCTGATCGATGATGTCTCTCTGCTATTGATCTAGAAAGTGATCCATCTTCTTTTGCCATTGGTGGTATTCCCCTCCATTTTGTAAAGCTGAAATAAACCCCTTTCCTCCCATAAATTTCTTCTTGTTGTATGCTTCTCCCAGCAACAAAGAGCTGACTGCAACACCTTCCCACATCCAATTTAGGATATTAGGGGTAAAAAATCACCAACCACCAAGAGATAGTGAATTATTACGGGTAATGGCTGTCAGCAAGGCAAGGCTTCATGTGGTGAAACTGGCCAGTAGTCCATTTTGTTAGAATAAATTCATCAACTCTGTGTTTATTAACATGAACCATAGAAAGAAAATTAATATGCTTGGCCTTTGAAAAAACCAGAGTATAAAAATAATTGTAGTCAGCCACATGACACTGGGATGAACCTCCAAACCAGGTACAGTTATAGGAGGAAGGGATTTATTGAAGTTACAGATCCAGAGGAAGTTCCATAATGGCAAAAGAGGCTGGCCCCTTTTCACAGGTCCAAGCAAAGAGCAAGAGAAGCCATTACCAACACCACACACACACACACACACACACACACACACACACACACACCAGCAAACAGGCAGTGGGGGGAAGAAGAGAGAGATATCCTTCCCCTGGAGCATTCTGACATCCTGCCCCCTGCTGAGAGGACCACCCACTCTGGGAGAAAGGCTCACTCTGGAGGACAGACCTTCTCCTTCCTGTAAGCAATCTCAGAGATCCATCCAATATTACTGTGGATTACTAAACAGGTCAAGTTGACAACAAAACTTAACCATCACACCAATATTACATTTGTATTCAAATAAAATTAAAAGTAGAGTAGAAATTGCATAGTTTATAAAACTATGAAAAGTATAGATTTTTTGTTTGTTTGGTTGATGCTATAAGGTACCAACAAGACTCATCACATATTCATTTCTCTAGCTGCCAAGAGTGATGGTAGCTCATGGGCTTTAACCTAAAGCTCTGCATGGGAACTAACAGCCTTCAGCCTAAAAGACTGATGTTGCTCTCTGTTAAAGGGGCGGAGGAGAACACTTGCTTCAGTCAAGGACAACTCTGAAGTTCCCATGAAACCAGTGGAACTTCTTGTAAATGTACTAGTATCAAACATCTCCCTCACTTTCCTAGGGTTCTGGTCCTCAGAGGACTCCCCCCACCAAGCCAATCTCCTATATGTATCCTCCACCTCAAAATCTGTTTCCCTGAGAAGATGCCCTGAGACAAATTAAGTCTGATTCCGTAAACAGTGCTGGTTAGGAACTTTGTTACTTTACTCACTGCTATGACCTGACAGGACACAACTTAGGGAAAGAAAAGGAAGAAAAGGGCTTATAGTTTTTAGGGGAAATAATCCATTATGGCTGGGAAGGTATGCCAATAGGATCAGGATACTGGATGGTCATATTGCAAGCCAGAGTCAAGAGGCAGAAGGTGAACAGGAAGTGGAGCCAGGCTATAAAATCTCAATGTCTGCCCCCAGTGACCCACTTCTTCCAATAAGGCTCTCAACATTCCCAAACACCCACACCACCACTTACGGACCAAGTGTTTAAACACATCAGTCAATGGAGGGCATTTTACATTTAAACCACAAGAACAGTATTTAATGTGTAGTGACAGGAAACAACCAGGAATGAAAAGCTTCTAGAGGCGAGGAAATATAACAATACAAAGGAAAAAAAGGGGAAAATGGGTGTGATGGTGCACACCTAAAATCCCAGCACTAAGGAGGCTGAGGTAAGAGGATGGGTATTTCAGGCCAGCCTGGACCACATTTAGCAAGACTCTGTCTTAAAGACGGAAAGAAGGGTGTGAGTAGGGGAGAGAGGGAGGGAAACAGAGATAACTGCACAACATTGGCCAACATAGACATTCAAAATAGGTCACACATGATGTAGAAACCGAGGCCATATGGAGTAGCAAAAAGCAGTAGACGAGTTCAAGAAGCAAGCTAAATCTCCACACAAAGCTAATGAGAGCAAGTAAAAAAAGGCCCCCTAAAAGGCAGGAATAGAGTCAGTACAATCTGCTCTGGCAGCAATCAGAGCTCAGCTCCTCTCAGCAACGAGGCCCACAGCCCAAGGCCCAGACAGCCATACGCAATGACAGGCTCTATAAATAGCACTGCCACAAGCAATCGCAATCGTAACCCAGCCTTCAAAATTACAGATGAATGTGAGTACAATGTGATTACATGAGGCTCTTTTCTGATGTTGACTCAGAGTCAATATCACTAGCTATCATACCTACAAGTAAAAGGTCACAATTTTAAATGTGCATCACAAAATATCCTTCCAAAGTCAAGAAGCTAAGGAATGGCACTTAAGTGATCCTGTTTGGGGATGTGTTTACAACTCCCCAGTTGCAATGTCTGAAAAACCAAGCAGTAAGATTCCTACTAAGAAATGTGAACATGTATGTATGGTATGTGACACTATGAAAAAGCCACAAAAACCAATCACAAGAGAGAGGGCAGTGTGGAGGGGTTTCATGAGAAAGAAAAGGGAAACAGAAGAACACAGGAAGGAAAATCCATGGAGAGAGAAGTCACATGCACCTTACTGAGTGTGCAGGCAGGGTTAAGACAGGAAAGAAGGATGAATACAAGGGAAGGGGGCAATTTGCAGCAACTCACACATAGCGAGGTCCTCCCAAAGTTCCACTGAGCCTTTCCCAGTGGTAATAATGCCCACTGTAAATTCAGTGTATTGAAGCCACTCAAGTCAGTTTATCAGGCAGTGAATCAAAAACAGCTCAGAACATAGATGTGAATGTGAGAATGAGACCCCAATAAAGCATAACATGGTCTTAGCATAAACACAGCCATTTTAAAATAAACCTTGCTGAAAGGAGTCCTTGAAGATAAGACAGAGAATAGTTTATACTAGGCTAAAGGGTCACCCTGGGCAACGAGCAGGGCAACCCAAGTGCAGGAATAATTGATACCCATGTTTTGGGAAACTTCTTGTGTTCTGAAAAGTTATTTTGACTCATGTATGTTGTTTGGAGACTTTGAAACTACACGGCTACATCATTGCCACGTACTTCGTTTTGCACTTGTACCCATTTCTTTAGCTTACACAGCACTGTGTGAGGTCAAGATGTTGTGGCATCTACTCATCACATACAGCCAAAATATATTCTTTATGTACTTGCTAAGCAATTTTCAAATGTCAACCAATCATATAACTGCCAAGTTGGAAACCCCCTACCCCTGCTTAAATCCCTATAAAAACTGCTAATTCTGGGCTTAGGGCCCTTCTGCCTGATCCACTGCATCAGTAAAGAGAGAGAGTCCTGGCTTGAGCTAGCAATAAAGACCCTAATGTGATGGCATTATTTTGATTCCTGGGTGGTCTTTGGGGACCCCGAAATCAGGCACAATATGAGCAACTGTCCTAAAGTAGGAAAGCAAATTTTCAGGAGTCAGGGGTGGCTATTTGCCAAAGCTCCATCAAGCCCAATGCTTGTGACCTTGTGCAGAAAGTTTAAAAGAGATGCAATAAACAGAGGTCCCAGCACACACTGGCGTGGTCAGAAATGCTTTAGAAACATCCACGGTCCAGAGAAGATGCACAACTTAGGAAAGACTAATAGCTTCTGTGCACACTCTAGGACTAAGCTCTTACTCCATCACGGCTAGAGCATTTGGTCTATGTTCAAGTCTTAAATGCTTTGCTGGCTGCATATCCCCTTTCAAAATTTGCTTACTCTGAAGGTGTACTCATCAGCAAGAAGAAGAAAAAAGTTCCATGACCTAAGAGCTTCTGATAATTTATGCTGAGTAAGAGAGATGGAGAGAGAGAGAGAGAGAGAGAGAGAGAGAGAGAGAGAGAGAGAGAGAGAGAGAGAGAAAGTAGGACAGAACCAGGATCCAAACAAAGATGATTAATCATATTTAGTGAGAGTTGTCTGTTGATGGCTAAGCAGAGCTTAGTGAGAAACATTTGTGGCCAAATTGGTGAAAATTATGGTCTCTTTCTCTCTGTCTCTCTCTTTCTCCCTCCCTGATCTCTCTCCCCACACACTAGCAAAATCTGCAGTACAAGTCACCTAGCATTGACTCCTTTTCGCAAGATGATATTATTGATCTGGAACAGGAGTTAAAAAGCTTTGGAGAGATTGTATTACCTTATCTTCTCTTTTCTCTCCAAGTTATTTGGGCAAAAACTATGAGCTTTGTAATTGAGATCACATGATCCTTGTTGACTTTTCCCACTATATTAATTTCAGTGGAATTTATTTCAATATGGCTTTTTAATACCATTTGTCAGTTTGTCATATATAAAAATCTACTAATGGATCTGAGAACTTTTTTCATTGTCATGCCCTTCATTTCCCCTACCTATGTTTTATGTTTTACTTTTTTTCTTTATTAGTATTTGCCTATCTGAAATTTTCAGGAAATACAAAGTAGGAAGATATCCTCCTATAAATGCCATGCTGTGCTGAGGTCTATGTTCTGTACTTCCAAACACATTCCTCCAAAGGGATCATTATCGTTAATACACTTCATCCTGGTTTTTTCTCTACTTATAGACCAGCCTGAATTCACACATAGCATTTCAGATACACATTCATTTTAACTTAATATTCTTCTAGTATATGTCTGTCCCGTACTTTATTCTTTTACTAACTGAAATTGAGAACAATAAGTGCTGGGGAAGTGGAAGCAGGAGGATCCCTGGGGTTTGCTAACTAGCCTTCCTAGCTGTCCCAGAAAATCAGGTAGAGAGCAACAGAGCAGAGCAAGTGACTTGATGCCTCTTAGATCCATGCAAAAGAACACACATGCACCCATCCACATGTACACACACACATATGGACAAACATGCATCAATACATGCACACCATGCACAAGCACACACACATGCAAAAAAGCACCATAAAATAAATAACACATAAATCTTCTTTTCATTTAGGAATAAAGTTGCTGTGTCATTAAAATAAAGTTTGAGAGATATTATCAAATTTGTCTCTAAAAACATGCCAGGTTACAGTTCTAGCAGGTGCTCTTCAGTCCCATCCCATCAACAATGAATAGTATCAATCTTTTATAGGCTGACAATCTGATGAGCAAAAATCTGTTCTTAATTTGCAATTATTTTTAGTAAAGTTAGAATGATTTTCATATTTCTGTAAGCCACTTTTGTTTTCTTTGAATTATATGTTCATATTCTCTTTACTCATTTCTCTACAATTTATGTATTTTTATTGACTTTATAGCAGATTTTTAAAAACATTTTATTTATTCATTTTCAAGCAGAGAGAGGAGAGAGGAGAGATGAGAGAGAGAGAGAGAGAGAGAGAGAGCACCAGGGCTACCGCCTTGTGGTTCTGGCTTATGTGGGTCCTGGGGAACTGAACCCGGGGCCTTAGGCACTGGAGGCAAGTGCCTTAACCGCTGAGCCATCTCTCCAGCCCACTATAGCAGATTTTTATATAAAATAAAAACAATTACATATCCAATAGTATTGGGAAAGGGTGCAAGAAGGGTCACCAAGTTCTGTATTGATTATTTAAGTTAAAAGAAAACTCGATGTTACAAATGTTTGCTTTAAAAAATATTTTCTGCCAGGCATGGTGGTGCATGCTTTTAATCCCAGCACTCAGGAGGAAGAGGCAGGAGGATCACCAGGAGTTCAAGGCCACCCCAATATGACATAGTAAATTCCAGGTCAGCCTGGGCTAGATCAAGACTCTACCTTAAAAAGCCAAAAAATAAAATATTTTTTTTCTTAATTTAACAAGGCAAGAAGAAGAAAATAAGGTTATTCCCTTTCAAGTCAAACTTTAATTGAATTGGCCAACTATGAGAATTTGGTGTGTTTTTTTGGGGGGGATTAAGGATAATCAATTTGGGCACTTTCATGACCATCCAATTTTAAAAACTTCTTTAACTTAATAATGTTTTGCCAAAATTTGTATTTTCAAAATAACATTCTCATCCAGACCTCAAGGTGATTGGTATATCCAGGAGTCACAAGTCAAAGTTCACCGTACCCCTAGCAAGTGCAGCAGAAATGGGAGGAAAAGGAAGGCAGTGATCTTCACAGGATGCCTGATGCTGGAGTAGGAGAGAAGGACAAGAAGAGAACCCTCGTGACTACAGAGAGAACAGGGGGAAATGGACCAGTTAAAAAAAAAAAAAGAGACATCTAATAGTTTGGACCAGGAGACCAGGCCCAGGCCTTACTCTCCCTTCCCTTACCCCTTACCTCCATAATTTGGGACCATTCTACTAACCTCTGCACTGCAAGGATGCCTACTGAGAGCTAGTATATGTTTATTTCAAGGGAAGGGAGTGGCTGTGACCTTTGGAGAGGAAGAGCATCTCCCAGGAAGAACACTAACTAGATAAACTGGAAGACTGTGTATTAGTTGTACTGGAGCAGAGCAATTGACAGAAGAGAGAGGGTTTAACTCAGCTTACAGTTTTGAGGGAAAGTTTCTTGTGGTAAAAGGCATGGTGGCAGGAGCATGAGCAGAGAAAATGAAAACTTAAATATAAATATCTGCCTAGAGACAAGATTCAGACTACATTGGAAAATCAAGATGTGTATTAGACACTGCAATAGCTAATCTCAATTGTCTACTTTTCAGTATTTCATAGAAGCAAATCTCTGGCCATCTCTGTGCAGGGTTTTCTATATGAGGCTTAGATGAGACCATTCACCCTAAATGTAGGTGGTGTCATTCCATGGGGTGGGGCCCCAGACTACACAAAAAGGAGAAACTTAGCATAGTACCAGCATTCATCTCTCTGCTTCCTGACTACAGATGCTGTGAGCAGCCTACTGCCTCATGCTGCTTGCCTCCATGCCTTCCTCACATGATGAGCTATATCCTCTGAAATGGTAAGGGGGAAAAAATCTCTTCTTCTTTAAGTTGCTTAATGTCAGACATTTCATCATAACGAGAAAAGTAACGGATATAGGCAGGTGATGTGTGGAACAGTGTAAAGGGGATGACAATAACTATAAGGTCCTGAATAGTGTTGGTGGCAAGTAGTTCCAAAGAATTCTAAATTCCTCCTCCTGTCAGCCAAACATAGATTGCCAATTAAAATCTTTCCAGTAGCTCAAAAAGGGAAAGCATTCAAGCTAAACA